>OV656873.1:69691302-69795169 GCA_927399465.1 Sarcophaga caerulescens
TTTTTAACACCACTTATTGTGAAATTGGCAACTGAAAGTATGAAAAAAGAAGAGGAAATGGTAATCGTATTACCGGATACACTAACGTCCGAGTAGCTCTCGTACTAATGATAAATGGAACTATACTTAAGGAAGTTTAACAAAATACCGCAGGCTCATCGGAAATATCAAAGCGGGATAACAGTGGTCGGCTACTATTAAATTGTTTTTACTGTTTAAGAGATATTTGACTTTATCAGAGATCGTTCAGGTTCCAATTCACCCATGTTAGGGGGATTAGGGTTAAATATTGCGTTCGGAGTTGATATTAGACTGTTTGTCCCGCCACTCGTGTGTGAGAAACTAGGTTGTAATTCTGACTAAAGGGTTCAATAATTATTGCGATTTTGGCAGCACTACCTTCTAAGGTAAAAGTATTCCTAATGGTTAAATCTCAGAGCTTACAATTTTTGAAGATAATATAATTCCTTGATTAAAATAACAATAATGTTTTAAAGCAAAATTCCACTTCTCTAATTCATTTAGTACAATGAGAGAATTCATCCTTAAAGGAAATAAACTGAGTTGTTTAATAACCCTGAAATAAGCACATATTTCCTACGTGATACTGGCACCAACTAAAGACTACAAAATTAGCCATAATACAGTTAAAACCACAATATTTACTTGTGTGGGTAAACAAAGAAATAATAAAACTAACACATATAAACACAGACACACACACACACAAATTACGGTTTACCACAAAAGAGACAGACGGATATCATCAACATTTCCGTAAAAAACTGGGCAGAAAGCAGCAAAAAGAGAAGGACAATTGGTTTTTTAAATTTGGGGCAAAGTTAGTAAAAGTGAAAGGAAATTAGCGAAATTGCCATAAACTTTGTTTGTAGCACGTGATATTTTACTCTTTAATAATGGATTTTAAAAGTGTTTTGGGTTTTTGTATCTACTACTGTACATAGAAATATGCAGATACAAATGAATTCGAGTCATTAAAATTCAGAACGTGTCATTGAAAATTCAAAACCATCATAAAGTTGCAACAATTTTAACGCAGGAAGAAAGTTTTAAAATTGATTTTTCAACTCCATTTTATGTTCACAATTTAAATAAAATAAATCGTGTAATGAAGTTGCCATGGTCTAGTAGGTAGTGTGTTAGCTTATTAGACGTGAGGCCACAGTTCAAACTCCAGGTCAGGCATTTTCAACTAAACGAAATATGACAAAATATTTCTTCGGCGAATTCCTCTCAGCAGATTGCCTGGAAAGGTTTCTGAAACATCTGTCGTTCGGAGTAGACTTTAAACTGGAGGTCCCAACACTCATGTATAAAAGTTAACGCACACAATTTTTGAAAAGTAGGTAACAATATTGCCAACAATGTTTTGGTTTGGTAGAAATGGTGTCAATACATACATATGTACATACATAATTGGTCATTACAGCCCTTTAGTCAGGATTACGACATACTTTCTCACACCACTTATGTTATCTGCGTTAATTTTACACATGAGTGGCGGGACATACACTTTAAAGGCAACTCCGAACGACAGATTTTTGAGAAACTTTTCGAGGCAATTTTATTTACTTTCAGAGTTTTTGCTAGAAATCTGCTGAGAGGAAATCGCCGAAGAAATATTGTTTCATATCTCGTTTTGATGTCTAACCTGTAGTTTGAACCGCGGCCAGACGTCTAGTAAACCAACACACTAGCTACTAGACTACGGCGACTTCAAAAGTAAGAAAAACTTTGAGCAAATTTAAGAAATGTAAATAACGATTGGTTCCAGAATACTTCTGGCATAATTTAATTGGAATACCTTTGCGACTAAAAATCAAATAAAATTAAACCATTTTACTGTTAATATAATCTGGGTGTTCATTATTTGCAAGTATTTTAACGCTATTCCCTATATTCTGTGCTCTTGTTAAATCACTTAAATTTAATTTGATTTTCCTTTTTGGCAAAAAACAGTATTTCTTTCTTCTTGCGGTTATTTCAACAACAAGGCAATTATATTGATGGCTTAAACTTTATTGCAACGGAAAGATAAAAATATCTCAAGACTATTTATTCACAGATAAAAATCTCAAATGGCTACTTTCCAACATCAGTTGAATGGGGAAAATTATCGTAAGTACAAGTGTTAATCGTTTACTTGCAACGCACATAAAAGAATTCCATATAATACGAATGAGTGAATGAATAAGTGATTTTTCACTTCGTAGGCTTTTAGAAAACCTGAAGAAAAAACAATTTTCTGTTGCAAAAAAAAAAACATTAAACGAAAAGAAATCATTTAATTCAAGTAAACTGCTGAAAATAAAATTAAAGTGATAGAAGGATAAGAATACAAAAATTTAAAAACAACATAAAAAATACTTATTGACCTTCATATACATACAGTGTTGGCCATATAATTAATTCGTAATGATAGTAAATTATTCGTTTTATTCTCAACTGGTTCCCAATTCGATTGTGATTAGATGATTATGCTGTGCAGTTTGAAAAATTTATGGTTTTTACCTCTAAGCAGCTTTTCACAGTCCTGAAGTGTACTTTGGGTCATTATTGTGAATGAAGTGTCACATTAGCCATACATTTTATCGCGTATGATTGTAATAGTAGTACAAAAGTAATTTAAAGTTTTTGTAAAAATATTGGTTCATTCTAGAACTAATCCTCAAAATTAATACCATGCCAAGAAAAAGCAACCCATACCATAATATTGTTGCCATCATGCTAAGATGTTTGTTAAATCGTGTCAAACTGGACGTCATATATGTATGCTCTGGATATAAGAACCCCAGACATAATAATTACACGCTTATTTACACTGAAACTCATGCAATCTTATGTTTTTGCTTCTAAAAATACTGAAACTATAGCGATATATACATATGTACATATATACATAGACACATAATTGGTCATTATAATCCTTCAGTCAGGATTGCGACGCAACTTCTCAACTACTTGTGTTCTGTGTTTTAATTTTATACATGAGTAGCTGGACCTACAGTTTAAAGTTGAATCCGAACGACAGATTTATGACAAACTTTATGATGGCAATTTTTATTTTCTCTCATAGTTTTTGCAGAAATATACGCTGAGAGGCGCACATTCTTTTTCCATATTTCATTTTGTTGAAGATGTCCTAATTTGGTTTGAACCATAGCCTCGCGTCGCCAGCACATGACGACTTCATTTCGATATATGCATCATGCGTTTGTAAACGTCACAAATTGTAGTTCACACTTTAAATATACATACTTTAAAAAATTCTTTAATGCACACGCCTTGTGACAACTTCCATAATTTGCCCTTCCTTGTTCATGGATTAAACGTTTGAATATTTCTTTTAATGAGGAGTTGGTAAGTAAATGGGTTATGGTGATAAATTGCATCTCTTGAGCCATTGAAAGCCAATATTCAGCATTAACGCTAATCGGAAGATTTATTGAAATAAGTAGTAAAAAATTTGATTCTTCTCCTGATTTACTAATCTGGCCTAGTTAATATTACAAGAGGACACTTGACAATGCCCAATAAGTCTGCTGCGTATCTATCTCCTTCAGCAATTTCTTCACAGTGATCCCGAAAAGACATGGACAGCAAATTACAAATTTGAGTTGTAAAAAAATAACCGAATACTAAGCCAGTGCTGTCAATGAGACAAATTGAATTCTATCAGCTGCAATGACACGTGACTACTTGCTCTCAGGTGCGGGATTTCGGAACACTTACACTGTTCTGCAAGCATTTTTGAAATTGCTTACATTCGGAGAATACTGTATACCGTTTTCTATCTAATCCCTAACAGCAGATTTTGGATTTATCGCTCAATAAAGTTTTACAAAAACTCTTTTGATTATTCGTGTTTTGTTTGGACAAAGTGCAATCTGGATTAATTTTTTTTAAGGACGCTCCTTTAAGCTATCGTCTAATATAATGATATATTAATACTATATTATGAAGCTAATTCAACTTTTAGCTGCTTAGAGATTTTAATTGGGTCAGCTTTAGACGGTCTAATGCCTACTACACCTTCCCTAGCTGTGGTTTTACGGAATCAAGGGGCTCTTGGTATATTATTTGAGCTACCAAATGTATTAAAATGTTTCACTGTATTATAAATATTTCCTTTAGAGCAACCAAGTAAGTCGAATATTACCTTCCTTTCTTCATCGGAACAACTTGGCTCTTTTTCCAAAACCTTATGATTAATTTTCGAACACCATCTTTCTGATATTATATAAAACGCTCTTACCAATAAATTTACAAAATTTTAATTTAGTTTTAAAATAGAATAACTAAAAATGTTTCTAATATCGCGTCGACTTGGAAAAGAACATTTTCACTTATTTAGCAAGAATATTGAATAGAATAGAAATATAAAGAAGGAATCAAGTGTAAAAGAGATCAATTTTTTCTTTCCAGTGAAAAAGTCTGGTTAAAATGTCAAGAATTCATATAACAAACCGAACAAAGATCATATTTATATTATAATTACATACCTAGTAAACTCGCAGAAACGTGAACTAATTTTTTGCAAAAGGTATTCATGTTTCCGATTTTGTTCACTTGTCCGATCGGTTATTGGAGAGGTGTTTGGTTTTATTCACGTTTTAGAACAGTCAATGTACCAAAAACTTATTCATGTTTCTGCAGTGTTCACATTTCTGGACACTCACGCTTTCGCGGGTTCAGTTTATGTTCACCATTGCCAAATTTGTCAAAATAGGAGATGCAATCGTTTTCAATTTAATAGAATATGGCTGCCTGAGCAAATTCTATTCTGGAATGTGATAATAAAGTTGAATGATGGTTTTTAAAATTTTATTCTTATAAAAAACAATGTACCTCAAACACTTTTAATCATATAGTGTGGAACCACAACTATCAAAAGTTTCACATTTACATTCTCAATTGCCCAAAGCCGCTTGTTTGTACCTGAGTATGTGCACGTACATTGATATGTTTTCCAAGAGACATCATTTCGTTATTAAGTGAATGCAAATATTTATTGATTTCATTTGTAATAAATGTATAATTAATGTCGATTATTTACAAAGAGTATTTGTCTTCCTTCAATTTCTTCTTTACATGTAAATTGATTTCAATGTTGTTGACCTCATGTACTCATGCACATATAATTTTTTTCCTAAAAATTATAAAATTATATTACACAACAGTTCGTAAAAACTATTGTATTACTTTATAATACAATCTCGTAAATAACAAGTATTTATTCCTCTTGAATTATATTTCTTACTTGATAGCAAATTAACCCTAATGTTACTGACATAAAAATGTAACAAATCTTACTGACACGAATCTCTAAAGTTCATATATAAAAACTACAGATTTCTTCTTACAAAAAACATTTTAGCATATTTTTGATAACAAACAGTTCTGCTCCATACAAAATACAAATGATATTAAAATTTTTAACTAATCTATTAACAAATCTATTAATTTTTAATTTAAATAAATGGGAATTTCCCATCGTCAAAGTAAGCGGAACAGAGAAATCAGCTTTTGCATATGCAAGGTTATTTTATATGTAAACGATAAATATTTTTATAAATGGAAGATGGCTTTCAAAGACATAAAGAATGATTTATTCAGTCAAAAAATTAAAACAAATGTGAGCTACTTTATATGGGCCTCTGAAGCTCATGTCAGTAGTTAACGTTACTATTTGATATTTCGGTAAAAATTTTTGTTTTTTGAAAATTCTAAAATTTTTTTTAATGAATTTTCCAAAACACATGTTAAATAAAATTCATGAAATTTGGTTGTGGTATGTTGCATATTTCATTTGTTACATTGATGTCATCATCATAATGATCCTCACAGGTTCATGTCAGTGAGATTAGGGTAAGATAATCTAGAATTTCAAACAGAAAATTTTAGTATTTAATGCTTAAATAAGATTTTTGCCATGCAACTACTAAAGTTTTTCCATTTTTTTTGGAATTGGACTGCTTATTATTGTTTTCTTCTCCACAACATTATATAAATTTTTTAATGGATACGGTGATTAGGAAGGACCTTTTGCTTCGGGTCATTTTTGTGAACACTGTCACTGTAAACACACACATATACATGTCCATATATGCATAATTGAACAATAGGCTCTCGTCTAATAGGCAAACACTCTACTTACTAGACAATGGTGACTTTAAAGTCTATTATAAAAGCTTAATTTATTCCAAATGTTCACAATAAATAATTTTATAGTTTTTAATATTTGAATACTTGTTAATGTAGTGTAAAATTTCAAATACAATTAATAATGAATTTAGGAGAAACAAATAAAATTTAATTTTAAATTTTAATCATTAAAAATTTTCCTTAAAATTTAACCTTTTCAACGTTTTAAGAAATTTATTTTTCTTGCAACACATTAATTTGTTAGTTTGTAAATTAAAGACTGCCACGGCGGAAATGTAATATAAAAACGCATATATGTATATAATGTGCGCACATCCATCAACAACAACGAAATCAATAGCCACACAGCCATAAAGAACAAAGGAAAGGAGGGCAAACAAACTTTGTAAATAATCGGCATCAATGAGAATTCAATTAAAAGTTTCATTACAAATTTATACTAATGAAATCAATGAATACGTGTGTTCACTCTGTCTCAGTTTCTCTGAAGTTAATAACGAAATGATGTCCCTTGGATATTATATCAATGTAGTCTTGCAGGTTTACATACTGAGGCACAAACAAGCGGCATTGGGCATTTATTGACGGCGATTGAGAATATGAATTAAAACTTTTGATAAAATAAATTATATACTTTAAAGGCTTTTGACACCCCATAAAGATAACTTACTTAATTTGTCATTACAACGCTTCAGTCAGAATTACAGCCTTGTATCTCACACCACTTATGATGTGTGTGTTAATTTTATATTGTTACAAAAATGGAAATGGTGTTATTAAAATAATAAACAAAAGCTCCAAAAACAACACAATGGACTTGATCATGTATAAAATGATAAACAAAAGCTCCAAAAACAAAACAATGGACTTGATCACGTGATCAACGAATAAGTAAACATATAGCAACAAAAACAACGGCTTGTTTACAAGATCGATGAATAAACAAAAATATAGCAACAACGTCCGTGTATAAAAAATATAGTGGAAAGACAAATAAACAAAACAACAACAATTCTGTCTGGACGAAAGTAAACAAGATACATGAACAACAATGATGACGAGATGTTTACATATTTGGACTGTTCCCGAAGGCCATCATCATCCTTCAAGGGCATTCATCACACTGTTGATCCAGTGATATAAAAGGCATGATAAAGCGAGCAACGGGGATTCAGTTAGAATTCAGTCAGTCGTGTATGAAGACACGTGATTCTCGGAGTTCGAGTTAAGTTAGTTGTGTGACGACGTCGCGTTGAATTGAGTGAGAATTCAACCAGTGGCGTGTGGAGATACGAGATCGAGTTATAATTCAGTCAGACTTGTGTGCAAACAAGTTGCGTGAAGAAAACAGTTGTTAGTGTTGTGCTTACAAAAAAAGGTTGTGAGCAAAGAAGAATAACTAACAAGTGTTGTTGTTTACAAAAAAGGTTGTAAGCAGAGAAATATCACGAATAAGCACATATTGTGAAAGTTATCATTGTATACGTGGAATAAGTTCGAACAGTGGCACAAAAGTTGTGCAGATAATAAAGAATTGACTTAAAATTGAACACATATTTATTTTTATTTTATTTGCAATCTACGAACTCATATTTTTAACGTTTTTAAAAGGTAAAAACGTAACAATATATTTTTTCCAAGTGGCGGGAGCTGCAGGTTAAAGTCGACTTCAAACGTGGGATTTTACAGAAACTTTTCAACTTGCGTTTACTCCCAGAGCTTTTGCCAGAAATCTGCTGAGAGGCAGTCGCCGAAGAAATAATTTTTTATAACTCATTTTGTAGGAGACATCTGTGGTTTGAACTGAGGGCTCACGCCTAATAAGCCAGCACACCACCTAGTAGACTACGGCGACTTATGGCATATAATAGATGAACTACATGATTATATACCTTCTAGTTACACCAGCTATAAAGGAAATAACAATATTATCTCTTATGAGAAAAAAGGGCAAGTGTTCGTCCTTTAGACGAACTGGTTATTATTTTAAACTTAAGCTGGATTTTATTTTGAATATTGAAGGTTTTTGTGTCCTATGATATATTACAAAATTATAAATCTACAAAAGAATCGTTGTCAAGATCTGATGTGTCAGACCGCACCGTGGAGGATCTAACCTTACTTTATGATGTACATGCCTGTTGGACGGTTTGGAAGCAAGAATGTCACTGCCATCTGATAGACAGAGTACGCAGACAGTCAGCTGTTCCACTTCAAATAAGGCATTATGCTCGACTCTAAACAAGGCTCCTATTCGATCTCCTATCAAGACAGAAGGCTGAGTTGGTGGCAATAAGACTCAATGTAGTGAATTCTTGCCAAATTGTATTATAAACATGCTGCTATTCTGGGAACACATACATAGATACATCAAGGTCGATTGTATGACTCTTTACATCTTTCTGAATAGCATATTCGATTTTCGAAATCTAACTTCGGCTCTGAAGATCCGGAGGTTCCCATGGGACACTTGAGGCTTATACTGATGACTCAAAGATGGGTGACAGGGTGGGCTGTGGTATGTTTATTTAGGGGTTCTGATATTAAACTTTCACACAGCTTGACGGACCACGACAGTTTCTCCAGACAATTTTAAAAGCGCAACAATGCTTGTTGGGTGTCAGCATTTTTCCTAAAATTCTTTTGATTTCCTTGGACATTAGCGGACTATTGAAAGTATTTTCAACATTTCGGTTAATTCAAAGATAATTCTTATTTAAGTTTCGGGACACAAGTATATAGTTGGAAATTGCATAGCTTATGAACTGACCACACCCGGTATGAAGCTCGCAAAATCCCACGTGTTACAGAGCATCGGTATTCCAATTGCCTGGAACCTCTACTAAGGCAATTAAGGTTTAACAAAGCTAAAGCTTGCTTTAATCATTGCTTTTATTGATGCTTCAGGACATTGACAACTTAGGAATTGAATAAAATATTGGAGTTATGCTATTTCACTCACTTCGTATTCCGTCCTTCAACTGATTCAATCTTTTTAGAGCGGATTTATAAAGTTTCCGTATCTTAGTTCTGCTTAAAGCAACTTCGATTATCACCTAATTTACTTATCTTCCAGGTCTTAAAACTATTCTAAAATATTATAACATTCTAAATATACCAGATCGATTTTTAGTAAAATTGTATTTTAAGTATTTACTCCTATTCACCAGATTTAATACAAAATCTTCATAATGACGTACATGTGTCGCATAAGTGATATTGAATTCTGTTAATTTCATATATGACTAAATTCAATATTACTTTTCGGGGAAATTATATTAGTACAAGTAATACGATGCGTATACGTAATATATGTATATCAAATTCAATTAAATATTAAGTATATCGTTACTTTGGAATCAAGCATTTACAAACCAATTTGACAATTTTTAAAATTTAAAATTTTTAAGGTTTCATGTTTCATGAGGGCTTACGTGAGACTCAGAAAGAAATTACTTGACCGTTAGAGTTGTTGGTATTTTTTGTTAGACTATGTTTCGTCATTAATTTAAAGGCTAAGTAAAGATTTATTAGCATTACCGTGTTGGTTGAAATAAGTTTCTTATGAAAATAATTTTGAATTTCGGCCCCCGACACTAAGTTTTGGACCATGTTTGAACTTTCCTCGTGTAACAGTTTTTGCTGGTATTTTTGAGGTCGATATATCTAGGCACTGTGAAGATATGAACCTTTTGATTTTACTCTTCGCTCTAGTTTTTACACCAAGATCTACGCGCAAGGTGCCTACGAAAAACTTGTTAATGTCTTCAATATCGTCTAACGTGATACAATTATCAATCTGGTTTAATATTCGATAAGTATTTTTGTGCAGGCAATTAGTTCCAAAACAAACAAAACGGAAATCCAGAACAACATGAAAATTATTAAACTGTGTTGTGCTAAAAACTTGATAGTTTGCTCAAAGTATGTACGCCAGAATCACTTACGTAAGTATTATAATCAGGTAGGCCATCTATTGGTTTAAATTTAAGCCATTATTTCAAATCTGGTAATACTTATGTCATTCTATTCTATTACAAAATTCAGTATATTTCTCTACTAACAGTAATGAATCAATTTTCGCTTGAGCAACGTTAGGATTTATTGAAAATTTATTTCCAAAACAAAAACAATTGATCGGAAATTGAACGAGTAAGAGTCTAAGTCAGTGGTATAAAATATGTGAGGCAAAATCAAAATGGTAAAGCAAAGAAATCATATTGAATGCGTAATTTATTACAAAAAAAATTAATACAAACGAATATAGGCCTTTATGTTGGCATATTTTGGTATAAACTACTACTGCATTAGTTTTTCTCAAGACACTAAACTTGCCATAATCGCTTACGTTTGCTTTGGCTATTATGACAGAACTTTTATTTATGTATTTATGGAAATTTATTCAATAATAGTTATGAATATTATAAGCTGTTAAAAAAAAAACAATTATAAAGGGTGATTTTTTAGCTATTATCTTTTTGGCAACACTGGTTTAAACAGCTCACGCACGTTTCGTGTTTTGTTCCACTGTCAAACATCTTCCGTTTGGTCTATAATTTAATAATGAATTGTCTTACAAACGATCAACGCTTGCAAATCATTGAATTTGGCATCATTGGAGCGTACTTCTTCGAAGATGCTGCGAATCGTAACGTAACTGTGAATGGTGAGCGCTACCGTGAGATGATATCCAACTTTTTTTTGCCTAAAATGCAAGAGCTTTACTTGTATGACATGTGGTTTCAACAAGACGGTGCCACATGCCACACAGCACGCGTAACAATGGACTTATTGAGAGGCGAGTTCGATGAACATTTTATTTCACGTTCGGGACCGGTCAATTGGCCGCCTAGATCGTGCGATTTAACGCCTTTAGACTATTTTTTGTGGGGCTATGTTAAAGCTCATGTCTATACAGACAAGCCCGCTTCAATTGGCGCATTGGAAGACAACATTGAAGCATTTATTCGTGGGATACCGGCCGAAATGTTGGAAAGAGTATGCCAAAATTGGACTAAGCGGATGGACCATTTGAGGCGCAGTTGCGGTCAACATTTGCATGAAGTAATCTTCAAACATTAAATTATATGGACCGTACTATCAATTCAAATAAAGATTTCATGCATTTTTCTGAATTTAATGTGTTTTTTTTAAATTTTCCTATAGCTCTTAAAAAATCACCCCTTACAAGTAGTCTCCGAAGTCCAGTAGGTATTAGACTATTAGAGGCCTCGGTTTAAACCCCAGATCAGACATCTCCAGCAAAACGAAATATGAAAAAATTTTTTTTCAGCGACTTCCTCTCAGCAGATTTCTGCCAAAATCTCTGAGAGTAAATAAAATTTATATGAAATCTTTTCTCAAGAATCTGTCGTTCGGAGTCAACTTTAAACTGCAGGTCCCAGTACTCATGCACAAAATTAACACACACAACATAAGTGATGGGAAGAGCTAGACCGTAATCTTGATTAAAGAATTGTAATAATCAATTATGTATGCATGTATGTAAAAAATTGTACATTTAATAGTCTTCTTCAAGACTGAAGTCAATACGGTTCTTCTTAATAACTTTTCCAAAACTGAATATTATGGACTCAGGAGGATATTGCTTCTGGCCACAGAAAAATAACCAGACATGAAAGAAGAAACATAGTGAGAATCTTCAACAATAAACTAGGTGGCTTATTACGTGTATTTTCTAAAATAAAACATATATTTTCGTGGGTTTGTATAGATGTTTGTTGAAACTGTTATTTGTGAAGTTTGTCTTTTAAAACAACAACAACATTATGACGAGTGAAAGGAGCCGGGGGAATGTAGTATACATTTGCAACATATGTACAAATGTACGTGACAACATATCCAGTTGCATTGACTACTTCTTTTACTACTTAGTGTGTCGTATACAGTGGCTTTAAAATAAAACTTTGAATATTTAATATTAGAAACATTTCTCATACGATATGTTATTATTTTTTGACAATCAAAATTTTCAAATTCATATGCTCAAGAATTAATGTAACTGACTAAGAAAGTGGGGGAGATTTAAAAGTTTAAATTTAAAAATGCAAAAAAACAAAAACGTTTTAAAATTTTGCCAAATTAAATTCTTTGTTGTAAAGTACAATTGTTTCGGTTAGAAATAGAATATTATTTTATACAAAAATGTGGTTGCCGCGGCTGGCGGCAATGCACTTTTTCGAGTGTATAGGGTCGTATTACGGCACTGCCATTACGTAAGTTGGCCTTCAAATACTCAATTGTCTCTGTCTTGTCGGCAAAATACTTTTCTTTAACGGCTCCCCACAGAAAATAGTTAAACAGTGTCAAATCGAAGCTTCTTGGTGCACATTTGTCATCACCATTTCGGCTAATTAAACGGCCGCCAAACGTTTAATGTAAAAAATCGATTGTGGCATGAGATGTGTAGCAAGTTGCACCATCCTCTTGAAACCAAACATTGTTCACATCAATTCCATGGAGAGCGTTTACAAAACAATCGGTTATCATGGTACGATAGGGGTCTGTTGTGAGTCACCCTCGCAACTTCAAATTTAAATTTACTTTAAGTAGGTCATAAGTTAATAACATCAAAATGCTGACTAGCGGTTGTGCAACACCTGCAGACTTCCGCTGGTCAGCAAGATGATTAAGAAATAAGAATGAACCGGCAATAGTGCTGACTGGCAGTTACGCAATCATTGGTTTGTAACCAATGATTGATTTTCCCAGTCAGCAGTATTGGCTGTAGGTCTTTAATATAAATAGTTAATAAGTTTTAGAATAAGACACAGTTTGGTTTAAACAATTATTGTTATTGTATAAAATATACACTTTATAAAAGATCGGCCTGAGATTCCTACGGGACCCTCCAGGTTAGTAAATAAAGAATATAATAACCAAGTAAACCACAGTCTATTTATTGGCACCTTCTACGATTCCTACGGGACCCTCGAGGATTGGTGTACTATAGGCTGTATAACTGTCATTAATAGAGCCCTGCGCATCCTACGGGATCCTCCAGGGTTACTATAAAACAAATAGTATATCTGTAGCAATACGGATATACTATAACATTTGGCGGAGCCGGTAAGCGCGTGAATATATTTACGCGGTTATTCAAACAACAAAAGTGCCGTTTTGTCTTGTATGACTTATCAGTTTAGTAAGAGCAAGCCAATAACTACTAAATTCTAGCAACTTTTGGCTTGTTCAAACTTCATTGGTGGAAATACCACACGGGAACGTATCCTTCTAAGACATTGCCACAGGATCATACAGTTCAATAACGACTAAATTCTAGCGACCTTTGAGCTGGGTGGTTTTGTGATTGTACTGTCGGGAAGGCACGGTTGTTACAATAACAAAAAAAAAATATACGCTATTTTTTATTTTAGAACATTTGAAATATAATATATAAAGTATAAACAAACAAAACTAGTGGACAAGTTTTATTTTAACTGTGAAATTTAAACAAAGAAAGAAAAAAATGTACCACAAGGTATAGGTGAGTAAATTATAAAATTGTTATTTCCTTTTTAATGGACCCGCAGACTAAAACGGAACAGAACTAGGCACGTTTAGCTATTCAGTGGATAGCTTGCAGGTCCTTGCGTGGACAGAATTGAAGGAACTAAATGCAGATAAGGAATTTATTAAACACCATAAGGATATAATCAGGTATCAAAAATTAACAAAGTTAGATGAAGTAAGCTACGTTCTGCAATTAGTGGGAGAATTAAATAGGGATCAATCAGTAGAATATATCAAGAAAATAGAGGACTTAGAGGAAACCAAGAAATTGTTGGAAGCAAGTTGTAAGAAATTAAGACAACAAATTAATTATACGGACAATTTACTAGAATAGGTAGTTACAGAAAACGCGGAATTAGTGAAAAAATTAGAAGACAAAGGATTAAGTGACAAGGACTTTAAAAAACAGTTGAAACAGAAACAGCTAATAGAGACAAAAGACGATACAATAGAAAGGCTCCAGACAGCATTAGAGAACGCGCGTCGAGAGTTGGATATTATTCATAGGTCGAGGTCGCCCACTCCTTCGTTAAGCAAGGAACTTAAAATACGCTCAGGGCACAAAGACACTAGAATCCCTTCTGTGGTTGTAACGGAAACTCTGGACTATATCAGCTACGTGGACAAGAAAGAAACCCAAGATATAAGACTATCCGAGGAGGATGCAAGTACATTAGATCTAATAGAGGCAATAAAGAGTATTATAAGTAACGCGCGGAAAGCTGGTAGCAGGGGCTACACTACGGAAACTAAAATCAAAAAATTTTGTGATTTGGCACATTATAAGGAGCAGTTCGAAGAACTTGAAGTAACAGGAAACCTAGATAATAACGTAGCCATCGAATTCAACTGATTAATATCTACGGCGCAAGAATTATTAGAAAGGCGGTCACCCAGACCAGTGCAGAGTACAGAAGCTAATATGGCAGTCAGAACACCAGCCCTTTCCGAAATCACAAAAACTGTAAACAACACGGTGCCTATCCTTTTCGGCACCGAGGGCCCTGACTTATCGTCGGAGGTTTGTCGATTCATACAAGGATGCAAAATGGTCGAAAGAGAACTTTTAGTGGAGCCGAATGCCGACATAACTCAAAACGTATTAGAATGCGTAAAGTTGAGATTGCTGGGATCCGCATACTCTCGTATAGCGCAGGTCAAATTTGGAACTATGGACGCGCTATGCAACCACATCAAGAAGTTGTATTTGAGGAAAAAGAGCCTGGACCAAATACGGGAGGCGATTGTAAGCTGTAAGCAGAGCCCCAGAGAGACAGCGAGTAAATTTGGGGGACGACTGGAGATTTTATTAAACGAAGCGGCTACATCAATTCACACAGAATGGTCAGAGGAGAATAGCCGAAATACTATGATAAAGGACTTCAAGCGCATAGCGGTGAGAGCCTTTATAAAGGGGCTACGAGACCAGGCACTAAAGGCGCGTTTTATTGGGCAAGAAAGGGAGGAGCTGAGTTCCCTGATAGCAATAGTCGAAGAAGCCGAGGAACTTTTCGGCGAGCCGCAGCAAACCATCCATACGGTCATGGAGTCAACACCTTGTACTTTCTGTAATAAGCAGGGGCATGAACGGTTGACTTGCAGGGAGAGGCTTAATACTCCCTACTGCACGAATTGCGGCAGGTACGGACACGAGGTCGCCCCTGGATGTAGAAAAAGCAAGACTGAGCAGAAAAGCTGCGATTTTTGCAGGGCGAAGGGGCACACTGTGAGTGAATACAGGAAAAGGTTGGCATCACTGTACTGTAGAATATGCCGAATAAATGGCCATAGTGAGAATCAGTATTGTATGCAGCAAAAAGAACAAAACCAGTGGCGCAGCAGGGGCCAAACAAACAATGGGATGGCATTCAGCAGAAGTGACAATAGGGGAAACAGCGTGGCAATGGAACGTAAGCCACCTGGAATAGGAGAACAAAGTAGGAATAGAGTTCCGCTGTGCTACAAGTGCAATAAGACGGGCCATTACGCAAGGGAATTCCAGAGCAATTTTACGACACGTGACGCAACCAACACGCAGTCAAATCAAAAACCGTCCTTCAACAAACCTCTAAATAATAATTCGGGAAACGCCAATCGGGCCAGTTACAGCCAATAACGGGGAACCCGAAAATAAAAAACGAATTAATCAGGCAAAAACAACGAATGGACACAGAACAATATATACACAAAATATCCAAACAAAATAATCCAATACTAGACGAAACACAGGCAAGAAAGAAACATTTACCTAGAAATGGTGAAAAAATTAAGATGACTGTTACCAACAGAAATGAACAAGAGTCAGCGAGCGACTCAGAGGCTGAGGCACCGGATAAAATAATACACCGGGCAGTCATACATACAAACGTGGAGGAAACAGTTCCCAAAAAAAGTGGTGAAAAAGACAACACTGGAGTCAGGAAGTCACCAGGCAATATGGAGACAATTTTCACCTTGAATCCTCGTCAAGGAGTGGACAAGAGAAAATTGAGCGCACTTGCAAACACTGGAGCAGACTCTAGTACTGTAGCAAACAAAGCTGTGTATGAGGAAAAAGTTCCATGGGACCCCACCCATGCATTTCATGTGCAAAATGCATCGGTGAATATAGACAATACGAATGTTTCAAGGGTCGGGAATCAAGCACAGGAAAAGGTATGGTCACACGTAGGGTGTGAGGGAGCCCCACTTCAGAATCCCGACAGGACGTCTCATAAGCAAGACTCCACGGATAACAAAGATGTGGGAGTCGTCCTAGGAAACATACCGCTACAGGTCAATGCCAGTAACGATGATCTGGGATCATCAGACACTAAGGACGCAGTATTTATCACCATTCCATGCAAAGAAGCCAAGGGTGAAAAACTGACCTTATTGGTCGACACTAGCGCAGATTCGAGCATCGTGAAGGCGGAGGCATTTAAAATTTTCCCCAAGAAAAGTTCGGGCGAGATTAAAAGTTTAACGGGCGCCTTCGGAGGAGGCATCAAAACCCTATTTGCAGTGGCCCTAAAGATAGAGGCCAGAGAAAATGTGTCATGGGACTTCCACGTGGTGTCACAAGGCAGCAAAATACCGGGGGACGGAATCCTCGGGAGGGACAATATTTGGAATAAAAGCGAGATAAGCTCAATTAAGGGAACTCTGAAGTTATTTAATGAACGTAACAAATGTATAAAAACTTTCAACCTTCACGATGAGACTGAAAATATTACAGCTCCCGGTCTAGGAAATCAATACCTAAATAAAAGAGCAATCACCATAGTACCCGTAAAAATCAGATCAAACAACGAAACAGTAGTGGTTCGCAAACAGGAGGTGCGCCCAGGAGTCTACATAGGAAACACAATAGTAAATGTAAAAGATGGCGAAGCGGCAGTACCTATATTGAACACAACAGAGGAAAATATGCCAGTGGATAGCAACATAAAAATAAAATTTTCAAAGTTAAATACTTATACGCAACACAAAGGAAAGGAAATGACCACAAAAAATGTGGAGGAAAGAATAAGAGAACTAACAGAGATAATTATGAAGGACAAAAACTGGAATGAAGAAGAACAAAAATCAATGAAACGAATTTGTGAACAATATAACGATGTATTCATGTTACTTGGGGATAAGCTGCCTTTCACAACATTGATAAAACATCAAATACCAACACAACATGATCAGCCTCCAATCAATCAGAAACAATATAGACTACCCCATGTACATAAGGAAGAAATCAATCAACAGGTATCGGAGCTCTTAAAAGAGGGCGTGATAGCCCCTAGCATATCGCCTTGGAATTCACCACTACTACTGGTTCCCAAAAAATCACAGGACGGCCAGAAAAAATTCAGAATGGTAATAGACTTTCGAAAACTAAATGATGTCACAATCAAACAAGTATTCCCTATTCCCCGAATCGACGAGATTTTGGATCAATTGGGGAATAGCAGATATTTCACCACGCTTGATCTGGCCAGTGGATACCATCAAGTGCTACTGGACAGGAACGATAAGGAAAAAACTGCATTTAGCACAGATAAGGGACATTTCGAGTTCAACAGAATGCCGTTTGGCTTAACGGGAGCCCCGGAAACTTTCCAGAGGCTCATGAGTACAATACTAACGGGCCTGCAAGGTTTGGACTGTTTCGTGTACCTCGACGATATTGTCATTTACGGCAGAACTGTGGCCGATCATGAGAAGAAAATAACAAACGTTTTGTCCCGACTGCGTGAGAGCGGCCTCAAGCTGAATACGAAGAAATGCCAATTTCTGAGTAAAGAAATAGTATATTTGGGACACAAGTGCTCGGAAAAAGGAGCGCTCCCGGACCCAGCTAAAGTAGAAAGTGTAAGGAATCTGAAGCCACCCAGGAGTGTAAAGCAAGTACGAGCTCTACTAGGGCTAATAAATTACTATAGAAAATTTGTGAAAGGAATGGCGGGGCTGGCCGCCCCAATAACACGCCTACTAAAAAAGAACTGCAAGCTCGTATGGACGGAGGAGTGTCAAGCGGCCCTTGATAAGGTCAAGGAAGGGATTACCAACCCACCCATCCTAATCTACCCAAGCTTCTCTGATCCTTTCCGGGTAACAACGGATGCTAGTAATATCGCGCTGGGAGCAGTATTATCACAGGAGGGGGATGGAAAGGACCACCCCATAGCATTTGCAAGCCGAACACTGAGCGAAACGGAGCAGAGATACTCTACAATAGAGAAGGAAATGCTGGCCATAGTCTGGGCGCCTACTTGCTAGGACGACATTTCACCGTTTTTACGGATCATCAGCCCTTGAAGGGCATAGCAAACCTGAAGGATCAGACGTCAAGGCTTGCCCGTTTTAGGCACAAATTATCGGAGTATGATTTCGAAATTTTATACAAGCCGGGCAAGGCGAATTTAAATGCAGATGCACTAAGCCATTTACCTCTGGAGGAAGACAAGATACAAGTGGTGACTAGGGCGCAAATCTTGGATAATAAAACGGATACAACAAACAATCAGGGCCATGAAGATTCCGCAGAAGAGGGGATACAATCTAACAACACGAATGATAAAAGCAAAAAGAACAGGGCCGAATGGATAGTAGACAAAAAGGATATAAGTGAGATCCTGAGGAGCTTTCATGACGCTCCTCTTGGCGGGCACCAGGGGGCAAAAAGGACATATGCAGGAATACGTAAACAATATAAATGGCAAGGGATGCTGCGTGAAATCAGAGATTACATCAAACAATGCCCAAAATGCCAGAGAAACAAAAGTGGGCCCCTCAATAAGGAGCCCATGGTCCTGACTGACACAGCAAGCAGGCCTTTTGAAAAATATACATGGACATGGTAGGCCCTCTACCCACTACCACGCTGGGCAACAAATACATCCTGACTTTTCAGGATGACCTATCCAAATTTTTTATATGCGCACCAATGCCCGATGCAGAGGCGGAAACAGTAGCGAGGGTATTTTACACCGAAATTGTAACTAAGTATGGAATTCTAACCAAATTAATAACAGATAACGGTACAAACTTCACATCCAAGTTGTTCGGGAGTGTGTGCAAACTTTTGAGGATAAAAAAGCAGCATATCACTCCCTACCATCCGCAGGCAAACGGGTCGCTCGAAAGAAGCCACAGACCCCTCGCAGAGTATTTGCGGAGTTTCGCAAAAGAAGATGGGTCAAACTGGGACCAGTGGTTGGCTCCTGCTATGCATGTGCATAATCACACGGAGCACACATCCACCAAACAAACTCCATTTAAAGTACTATATGGATTTGACGTGCCTTTACCGTCAAATCTTAAAATACGTACTCCCCTCTACAACCCTGACGACTACTCAAAGGTACTTAAGCACCAAATCCAACGCGCATATGAATTGGCACGCATGCATCCGAACGAGGCCAAAATCTCGGCAAAGAAAAGGTATGACCTAAAAGTCAAGTCTCAAAAAATAGAGATAGGGGACAAAGTCCTGGTGAAGAATCAGACCAGGAAAAATAAACTCTCACCCCTATGGGAAGGCCCCTATGAAGAGAAAGGGTTCCCCACATCGGTAAACGTGCAACTACAAATTAAAGGGAAACTTAAAACCCTACATCGAAACTTGGTAAAGCTGTATGCCGAGAAAATAACAAATTAGGAGTTCAAAACTGAATTCAAGCAAACGCCCATAAGAAAAACCTATACAAAAATGTAAACAAACAAATATACAAAGTCACCCACAACCACGTAGCCAACGATGGTAAAGACGAACAGATCCTTTCGAAGGCCAACTAGAAAGCCCAACCTACAAGCTCAGCAAGTCCAAATAAACACAACTGCCCAAGTGTAACATCTTCCCCGTCCTGCTTCTCCCACACCAGACATCGAATCACTCGAAGGGGGGAGGGATGTTGTGAGTCACCCTCGCAACTTCAAATTTAAATTTACTTTAAGTAGGTCATAAGTTAATAACATCAAAATGCTGACTAGCTAGGTTGTGCAACACCTGCAGACTTCCGCTGGTCAGCAAGATGATTAAGAAATAAGAATGAACCGGCAATAGTGCTGACTGGCAGTTACGCAATCATTGGTTTGTAACCATTGATTAATTTTCCCAGTCAGCAGTATTGTCTGTAGGTTTTTAATATAAATAGTTAATAAGTTTTAGAATAAGACACAGTTTGGTTTAAACAGTTATTGTTATTGTATTAAATATACACTTTATAAAAGATCGGCCTGAGATTCCTACGGGACCCTCCAGGTTAGTAAATAAAGAATATAATAACCAAGTAAACCACAGTCTATTTATTGGCACCTTCTACGATTCCTACGGGACCCTCGAGGATTGGTGTACTATAGGCTGTATAACTGTCATTAATAGAGCCCTGCGCATCCTACGGGATCCTCCAGGGTTACTATAAAACAAATAGTATATCTGTAGCAATACGGATATACTATAACAGGTCTCCATTGATTGTAATGGTTGCGCCGTCCTAATTTTTAAAGAAATATGGTCCACAAGCAGCACCATACTGTCATTCGTATTGGGTGCATTGGCTTCTGTAAGACCACGTGTGGGTTCTCTGAGCCCCATATACGGCAATTTTACTTATTAACGTGCCCACCAAGATGAAAATGAGCTTTATCCGAAAAGATAATTTTTTTTTTGCAAAATCGACATCATCGTGCCGTTTCTCGTTTCCCCAATAAATCCCTACGTCGCTCAAGCATAAATTGATTCATTATGTTCATTGGAGATAATTTACTGAATTTTGTGACAAAATAGAATGACGTAAGTATTACCAGATTCGAAATAACATATGGTGCAAATTTAAACCGACAGATGGCCGACACCTTTAGAGGATCTTAAGTCACACATCGCTTAGAATAATTTATAAGTTTTTTCGGTAAGTAATCCGCTTCATGGTCGACCAATCATTAAGAAGTCAATGACATTTTGGAAAAACTCGTAAATAACAAACAGCGTAGTTGATGCTAGAAAACAAGGCATTTATAACCAAACATTTAAATTCCGTGCATAACAATTTAATGACAATATATAAACAACATCACAGAGTTTATATAAAAGAATGAAATATAAGAGATATTTAACAAAATTGGCATTAATGCTATAGCAAGTTTGGTCACCCACCACCAATCAAAGAAAATTTGTAATGTTGTCCTTAATGATTTTAATTTTTCACAAACAAGCTCCTTCGGCGTGTTTATTTGTTCTCAACATTACTGTAGTTCTTGTTTTACTTTCCACTCCAACTCGTCTAAAATGGTTGGTAATGAATGCTGAGGTAGGCAGTTTAAAGCACAATCAACTCTAATTCTCCATCTTTTGCTCTTCTGGTTGACAATCACAAATGAAAGAAGTCACGGTAGTGGAAGTAAAAGACAGTTTGTAAAACGAGGTTAAATCAGCAATAAAATTTTTCTCTCTCTTTCTCTCAATTTTTGGTACAGAATTTGTCTTTAAATTCAATTATAAAAGCGAAAGTTTTGAGTCAATATTTGGCATTCAACTGGGTTTGCGAAAAGATAAGAAAAACAAGCACAAAGAGAAAGACTTTAAAAGGAAAGGCAATTCTAAAAGACAAGCGAATCGGTACGTTTGTACCTGGTCATTTGGTTATAAGTTTTGATAATTTTTTTTTTGTGTTTGTTGGTAAAAAAAAAATTCTGTTTCTGAAAATAAAAATTCATTCAATTATTCAGCTCTGGTAAAACAACTTCTAAAATGAATTTTCGTTGCCTCTGACCGTAATTATTTCAATTTTATGTTCTAAACTAAATGCTCCGTTACATTGCTCGTGGCGCCCTACTTAAACTTGTTTACTAAAAGAAAATTTTTCAACAGAATCAAGCAAATAATAACAACAACTAATAGAAACATAAGTAAAGCACGCTCTAGAATTTCTGTACAATTTCTGTACAATTTTCATTTAAGTATAGAATTAATAAGGAAAACACCTTATGAGCGAAGCAGAATTCAAGGTGCATAGTGCACCGTCTTGCACGGGTATAAAAGACAATTGTAGAAGAAGGACATATATTTCAGGCCATTTTAATGACCTTAATTCCGTTTTTTGAATAGAAGTTAAATTTAAAGAGGAAGAAACCTTAAGTACCTGACTGCTATCTAAAGGAACTGCTTAATATTCTACCACCTTTAGTTTTCTTCGGTGTATTTCTGGTGGTTCTTGCTGTTCTTTTTTGTTTTTTTTTTTTTTGTCTGAAATGTTCAACTGTTCATTCCTATTTAATAACTTTTGTACCTAGTATAACTCATTAAGTAAAATATAGGGTATATTTGCTGTAATTAAAATGTAGAGAATTTTTCTTTTTTCATTCTTCTTGTGAGCATAATTCAAAAATAGAGCAATATCAGACAGTATAGGCAACATTATATTGCAGTCGTCATGCTCTCCATTTAAGTGACATATTGTCACTCAGAATTTTTTTGTGATTTTACTTTAATTTTCTATTTATTCTTGATTTCAATCTTAAATTTTATTTGGCATTTCATAATCGCTACCTAGTTTCATATGGTAGAGCCACAAGCTGGCTCTATAAATTGATAAAACTGAAAAAACAAAACATTTCTGGTGCATCGTAGTGGATGAACTCCTAACAAAACTCTCTTAGGTGCGGAATAACTACCAAGTATATACAGATGATTAGAAACAAATTTGAAAAGAATTTCTGCTACATTATTCACAGAGCTCTTGAGATTGTGAGTCGTTTGTTGCATGACAGGGGGCTCTCAGAATAAACCAAGACAAGGCCAAAAGAAGATTTGTACTTCTGAGATACATACATACATAATTGGTCATTACAACCCTTCAGTCAGGATTATTGACCTAGTTTCTCACACCACTTATGTTGTGTGTGTTAATTTTATACATAAGTGGCGGGACCTACAGTTTAAAGTCGACTCCGAACGACAGATTTTTTTGAGAAACTTTTCATGGCAATTTTATTTACTCTCAGAGTTTTTGCCAGAAATCTGCTGAGAGGAAATCGCCGAAGAAATACTTTTTGTATTTTGTTTTGATGTCTGGCCTGGGGCTCGAACCCTGGCTTTATGTCTAACAAGCCAATACACTACCTACTAGACTACGGCGACTTCTACTTCTGAGATAACATCAGAGAAAATAAGAGTGAAATATAAGAAATAACACTGCTCATATAAAATGCATCTCAGAAAAGTTCAGCTATACCATAACGGTATGGAGACGATTTGCTGGGAAATTCTGCGGAGGCTAACTAGGAATTATGTACTGGATGTATATCATGATGATACGACCAATAGGGACCTATGGGGCAATTGTCTAAAAAATAAATAAATAAAATAATAAAATAAAATAAATCTGAAAGCAACTCCAATGTAGTTGAACAAGATACAAAGACTAGAGGGCAAAACAGAGAACTTGTCCTCCAGCGGCACTAGAGGCTCTGTTGGATTTAAGTCCGCTACAAATGATAATGAAGAGCAAAGCTTTGGAATTTAAAATGGCCATCAAACGCAATAAATCGACTGTGGCATGAGATGTATGGCAATTTGCATCCTGTTGAAACCAAATATCTTTCACATTAATACCCTGAAGAGCGTGTAAAAAAATTGACCGTATTGGCTGCGCATTAAACAGTCACTCGTAATGGGTGCATTGGCTGCTGTAAGATCACGTGTGCGTTTTCGGAGCCGCAAATACGGCAATTTTGCTTATTAACGTACCCACCTAAATGAAAATAAGTTTCATCAGAAAAGATGATTTTTTTTGGAAAAATCGAGCAAATAAAATTGCCATGAAAAGTTTCTCAAACATATGTATGTCGTTCGGAGTCGACTTTAAACTGTAGGTCCCACCACTCATGAATAAAATTAACACTCATAACATTAGTGGTGTGTGAAACTAGGCCGTTATCCTGGTTGTAATTACCAATTATGTATGTATGTATGTACCAAAATGAAAATGAGCTTCATCCGAAAAGATGAATCGACATCATCGTTCAGTTTCATGTTAGCCGATCTAGCGAAGCGAAAACGAAGCGAGTGGTCATGCGACTTCACCTCTTGAACTAATTGACTTTGTAAGACGTCATATCGAGAATTTTACGCAAAATTTGACGTAAACTGGTGAGTAAAATATTCAATTCTTAATGACGAGCTGATGTTGCTGGAGTCTCACGCACACTCTCAGCCACAGCTTTGATATTTTCGGGAGTACGCACTGTACGAGCCCGTTCACCTCTTTACGTATCAACAATGAAACCAATTTCACGAACTTCAGCAATAAACTTGCTTATACCGGGCATGTTTGGTTTGCGACCAAATTTTGTACAACATTTTGGAAATAAATTTCCAATAAATACTTAAAGTTGCTCAAGCGTAAATCGATTCATTACATTCGGTGGTGATAATATACCGAATTTTGGGTCAGAATAGAATTACATAAGTATTGCGAAACACGATATAACCGATGTTTCAAATTTAAACCGATAGATGGCCCACCCGATAGTAGCCTTTCTGATGTAATACCTTGGTGGTAAACCGAAATAATAACAAAACTAATAAAGCATAATAATTTTTATTTAAACCAAAACTGATTTTAATTTTGTTTTTTTTTTTTTGCAAATAATTTTAAATTTTAGTTTAGTGCACAGTGAGTGATTTACAGTTTTTTTTCAGTTTTCTTAAGTTTCCATATCTATTTTTTTCTATTTTCTTTTAAAAATCTGCTGTCTGGTGTTAGTAGCCACGAAATATTTTCTCAACACTTCAATTTGGTTTTTGGTAAGGCAATGGAAAAATGAAAACAAGATTTTTAGGGCAATATAATCATCTACTGCCTTTTCGCTATTGAGGTTCGTAACAGAAGCGTTATAGAACAAAGGGACGGAAAGAGAATATAAATCTAAAGATTTTTTTGGCTTTATTTTTAGCATTTGTTTCTGTAGTTTAAAGTGAGTTAATCTGTTTCTCTTTCTAACATTGTTTTTCCTTTAATTTTCGTTTAACTACCAAACGCATAAATTTAACTGAAGTGTATTGTAACTGTTGTTTAGCATGAGTTTTTGTTGTAAATGCAACATCGACTATAAATCTTGAATAACAACGCAACAGTGATGTTTCCGTTTTAAGAATATTTTGGCCACAATGTTGACGCACAAACATTCATTATGTTGCTACGAAAGCAATTTAAAATTTGAAGAGGAATTTATAAGTACAGTTATACTGCTATTAGAAATGACTTTATTGGTGACGTAATAGAGTTATTCAATGTCAATTTTGACTGAGACCTACTGGTCATCACACTCTTTTTAAGCAAACTACATGTATGGGAGAGGGTGGTTTTATTCAAATAGTGAATGCAGAAACTCGAAACGATCAGTTATAAGCATTTAAAATAGCATGTTAACATGTCACGTGGAGTCTTAGAAGATTTTTTAAATTAAAAAGCTGTTTTAAAAGCATACCGCTACTGGTCTGAACAAATAAACCCCTTAATATCTTGTTTTCATTGTCCTCTCCAAACTATTTGATTGATTTTATCATAAAGTCGCCGTAGTCTAGTAGGTAGTGTGTAGGCTTTTAGACGTGAGGCCACGGTTCAAACCCCAGGACAGCCATTTCCAACAAAATGACTATAAAAAAATATTTCTTCGGTGACTTCCTCTCAGCAGATTTCTGGCAAAAACTCTGAGAGTAAATAAAATTACCATGAAAAGTTTCTTAAAAATCTGTTGTTCGGAGTCAACTTTAAACTGTAGATTTAGACACTCATGCATAAAATTAACATTAGTGGGCCTGGCTGAAAGGTTGTAAAACCAATTATGTTTGTTATGTGTATCATAAGTCGATATTGAATACATTTTAATGCAAGAGAGTTTTAGAAAGCGTTGGCCTTAATAAAGTGCTACACTGAAACAAATCAAACTGAATACTACATCAACCCCTTTAGGACCAACACTAAATAACAACAGGAGTGTAGTGTAGGAGGTAGTCCAGAAAGCCATACAAGGAAGACCTTACTTGGAGTATCAATGGACTTCAAGACCTATGCTTATAATATTTGTCTACTCGAACATGTACCTTGTGATAACCCACCAAATCGAATGAAAAAATTATAAAACCTTTACGTCGTCATATTAATATCATCAAAAGACGGTCAGCTATTCCAAGTTAGTATTTTGATCGTATACAAAAACATAAAAACAAAAAAAAAATAGAATATTGAAATTTGCTGCCGATTAAAAGCTTCATAATGCACAATATATGTTTAAGACATGTTGTACATCAAACTTTTAATCTGCACAAATTATATTAGATTAAACAAATTGTATCTGGTTTGGGGACTAACGTTGAAGAACCAAAGATAAAAAGATAAAAATATTACTCGATGTCTTATGATCATCATTTCATAAAGGGTAGGCCAACCAGCTTCGGTGACATAC
This sequence comes from Sarcophaga caerulescens, assembly GCA_927399465.1. NCBI lineage: Eukaryota > Metazoa > Arthropoda > Insecta > Diptera > Sarcophagidae > Sarcophaga > Sarcophaga caerulescens. The sequence goes on from OV656873.1 coordinate 69,717,961, forward strand.
ACTTGTGGACACACAATTAAGTCACTTAAGCAAATTTTTAATTTTTGTAAAAATTAAAAAGATTTAAGAAGAATTGAAACAAAAACAACTAATATTTATTAATATCATATGCTTAATAATTAATTAACAACAAAAACTTAAATACTTATTCAATATAAAAAATGTTTTGGTACGAAGTTGAAATCAGACTTAAAATTTAAGTGGACACATAATTAAGTCACCTGAAAAAAAATTATTGAAAATTTAATTTAATTGCTTTAAAACTATTTTGAATATTTTGTGGGGTACCGTTTTTGGCGTATTATTTCAGTACACTTTGTGGCATTGAGTTGATTAAATTGCGACACTGCTCAGGACTAATGCGTTTTTGCTGCTAGGTTTTTTGGCTCCAACTGCTCGTTTTACGACCCCACAAAGATTTTCAATAGGGTTCAGATCGGGACTTTGAGCTGGCGAATCAAGAACCCTTATTTTTTCCTCAGCAAACCAAGCTTTAACTACCCGTGATTTATGCTTCGGGTTGCTATCATGCTGAAATATCGACGCTAGTGGTAATTCGTCCTAATAATATTTAGTCAAACTGTTCTGTAGGATGTTTTTATACATTTCCCCAGTCTTTTTCCCATCGATTCTTACCAGTGGACCAACGCCGGATGAGGTAAAACAACCCCAAACCATTACTGAGGAACCTCCATGCTTTGTGGTTTTCTCGGTGCACTTTGGGTCTAATTGTGTATTGACAGGGCGTTTTACATAGGGTCTGCCATCGTTTCCAATGATATTAAGCTTGGACTCATCACTCCATACGACTAATTTTCTTCTCGCAATACGTCCATGGAGATTATTTTCAGTCAAGCGTCTTCTTACGATATTTGCCGATATTTAACAGCGTATTCCAACTCAATGCACGATCTAATCTGAGTAGATGTGAGGAATGGGTCAGCTTCACTCATCCTGGCTATGATTTTTTCTTCAGCAACGGTAGTTTTGCTGTGGAAAAAATAAGGGTTCTTGGTTGGCTAGCTCAAAGTCTCGATCTGAGCCCAATTGAAAATCTTTGGGGGATCTTAAAACGAGCAGTTGCAGCCAAAAAACCTAGCAGCAAAAAAGCACTTTGCAGGTTATCCTGGCAGGATGGAATAACATTAGTCCTGAGCAGTGTCGCAATTTAATCAACCCAATGCCACAAAGATGTACTGAAATAATACGCCAAAAACGGTATCCCACAAAATATTAAAGGTTCAAAATAGTTTTAAAGCAATTAAATTACATTTTCAATAATTTTTTTCAGATGACTTAATTATGTGTCCTCTTAAATTTTAAGTCTGATATCAACTTCGTACCAAAACATTTTTTATAATGAATAAGTATTTAAGTTTTTGTTGTTAATTAATTATTAAGCATATGAAATTTATACATATTAGTTGTTTTCGTTCCCATTCTTCTTAAATCTTTTTAATTTTTACAAAAATGAAAAATTTGCTTAAGTGACTTAATTGTGTGTCCACGACTGTACCTTTATCCGATCTCAATTTTCAATGACTGTGAGATAAGTTTTAATCTCGTTACTATGCCGAATGATCTTATACCTTAGTCCTTGAATTGTACTCAGCTTATTGACGTACTCTTGTTCTTTTAAATGTCCCCAAAGGAAGAACTCCAACGGTGTCAAATCATATGATTGTGGTAACCAATTAACATCGCAACAACATGATTAAAGCTTCATAATGCATAATAACACGACCGCTTTGAGACAGAAACAAATGGCATAAATGTTGAATCTTGCATAACAAACAATTTAAATGGTCAGAAAGCTGTGGGAATAATCCAAAACTCTGTAAGTGGATGCACTTGAACTGAGTGGCAGACAGATGGAAAACTGAAAAGTCACTTGTGAAATTTTGCTTCACAGACACGATAGAAAATCAGTGTTGCATGGAATTAATACTGGCGATGAGAAATGGATTTATTTTCGGAATCTGAAATGGTAAAAATCGTGCTTTAATATGATACAGCCATCAACTTCGCCTGCAATAGCACGACCACTTTGAGACAGAAACAAATGGCGTAAATGTTGAATCTTGCATAACAAACAATTTAAATGGTCAGAAAGCTGTGGGAATAATCCAAAACTCTGTAAGTGGATGCACTTGAACTGAGTGGCAGACAGATGGAAAACTGAAAAGTCACTTGTGAAATTTTGCTTCACAGACACGATAGAAAATCAGTGTTGCATGGAATTAATACTGGCGATGAGAAATGGATTTATTTTCGGAATCTGAAATGGTAAAAATCGTGCTTTAATATGATACAGTCATCAACTTCGCCTGCAACAGCAGATCGATTCGGCAGGAAGACAATGCTGTGTCTGGTGCGATCAAAAAGGTGTGGTATAGCACAAGCTCCTATAACCAGGTCAAACCGTTTCTACAGATCGCTACCGACAACAAATAATTAGTTTGAACCATTCATTGATCGAATAACAAGAATGAGCCACAATAAAAAACCAGTTCAGAATAAAGCATTAGGCTGGTAGCTACTACCACACCCACCGTATTCAGCAGACTGCTTCCGATTACTAATTGTTTTCATAGATGGTACGTGCATTGTCTTATCAGCACTTTGATTCCTACAAGGGAGTCGAAAATTGGGTGACTTATTGGTTTGTTTGAAAAGACAAACAGTTTTGATGGCGTAAAATCCACAAATTACAGGAAAGATGTGAAAATATGTAGCCAGCAAAGGCCAATACTTTGAATAAAATGTTACCGATAATATACATTTTTTTCAGAATTCTATGTTACATTCCTAGAAACTTGGTACGATTTACAACCACATTTTATTTTTCAATTTATTTGCTTAACATTCTAGCAGTATTGTAAAATATTGTATGTGACTGCTAACATAAATTTCTTTTTCAAGTCCCATCCACCATCTTTCAGTATAGAACAACGTTTTGGGAAATTGTTTAAATACACAAAATGTATTTTTTTTAAATCTAAGCATAACAAAAAAAGTGTTAAGGATAAATATGTTAAGATAGATTCGTTTACTTGTACAAAATTTTGTTCTTAATTTCATTTCGCGCCGACTGTTTTAATGGTTAAGTTTTGGTACAAAAAAACGAATAAAAAATAATTTTTAAAAGGAAATATCGGATCAATCATACTTATACAGTGTGAATTATTAATTCTGAAAGTGTACAGTAACACTAAAGAAAAAGTAATATAAAATATTTTAATTGTATGCATATAAATGGTATATTATTCTACTCTAAGCAACTTCTGTCAAAATTTATTCAGTCTGCTTTGCTAATTACTATGAACGGATGCAGCATTCAATAATATGCGCAAATAATAAAAATAATTTTATCAAACCGATGTTCTGTTCGGGCTATGTACGGTGTATTTGGTCCATGTTACAATCGCCATAATCGACTATTCGAACCCATTGGTTCAGCAAACGATCGAAAAATAACCATACCTAGCTGAAACACAGAATCTGCGAAAACGTCGCCGTTGTCGATGAGAATGTGCAGGAGAATTCGAGTCAGTCGATTTCGCATCGTTCACTAAAACTCGGCTTTTCGCAGACCACAAATTGACAAATTTTGCGTCATGGTTTGGGTCTGATTACATGCAATAATCATATACTTTAGAAACTTAAAGCAAACGACCATAGACAATGACGTGTGTTGCTGAATAAGCTCTGGAACAGTTCGCACCTTAAACGATGAGGTTCATTACTGAAAGATGGCGAGTGGGTACAATATTATCGAATTTGGGATGACATAAATGCACACGAAATCCTCTGGCTTCCAATGCATTCCGTAAAAGTCACCGTTCGGTGTGGATTTTGGCTTTGTCAATATTTCCTTTAGAACATGCGGAGATAATGTGATCTTGTGTCCGAGGTCGTACGATTTGACCCCGTTAAAAATTTTTTCAGATGCTGTTTTCTCAAGTAGAAGGTCTATGGGAATAAACCACAGCGGTCCTCATGTTATGAAAAATATAACCCCGGAGTTACTTTGTCCAATATATTGGACACCACCTGGCAGCCAAGTGAGTTGACTTGTATAAAACCTGACTTCTGAATCAGCAGCCTCAAATTGACTCATTATTATATTTCCAAAATTTTATCTTAACTATTTCCATTTCTTATCTGAAAAAGTTAATGAATGACAAGAAAGCTGTACAAGCAAAAGTACGAGCTTCATACCGAGGATACTAGTCACGAAGAGTATTAAGACTGTGACGCTCGAACATCCTTCCTACTTGTGAAGTAAATATTTTATCGTGTCAATTACTGAATTGTTCCTCTCTAGATCTGAAGTTCGCATGTTTGATTAAACCCAGTTTTGTGTACTTACAGTAAAGAAAGTTTTAAAACAGTTAGGTAGAGTTTGAAGTTCAAAGACCGACATTTCAATCAATACAACCTGACAGAGCAAAAATTGAATGAGTGGAAAAACTAAACTTAACAAAACTATGCAAAATACAATATTTGCTAGGCAATCTGTAATATTTAACGTTACAAGCTCTATGCCAAGAATTTCAGATCTCTGTACTAACTGCTGACATTTCTGACCTAATATTGCTTGTACCCATCATAACAACGTGGCACCAATAATGACATATATTTCCCCCTTGTTGTACTAGTCATTGAGAAGATTTAAGAATTTAATGTTGCTTTTTTTGATTTATTCGTTTATGTTTTATTAACTTTAAAGTTAAAAATAAACATTTTACTCCCCTATAAACAAATAAATGGTTTACGTTTCTAAGTTAAGAAAACTTGAACCGATTTTTTAAAAAAATATATTAAGGTGGTTCGACCAACTGAACCACTAATGAAACACGGATTTTTTTAAATTAATTTAATTTAATTTTATTTATTGAACCACTAATAAAACACAGATCTCTTAATTTAATTTAATTCTATTTACCGAACCACTAGTGAAACACATTAATTTAATTTAATTCTATTTATTGAACCACTAATGAAACACATTATTTCTCTTCGACTACACAACCCAGACTGAGTTGTTCGCCATCAACCAAGTCTCCTCATGCACTCCTACGATGCATGTTGCACGTATTTGATGTAGACGCTGATCCAGCAGAAATAATTTTGTTTCACATACTGCAACCTGATCGGACACAGGTGCATACCGCAAACAATAATTTTGTTTCCCATGATGTAATTTGACCGGACACAGGTGCATACGTAAAAATTAGCTTACTATGCAGAATTCATTCTGCTGGTTGAGCTAACACCATCGTTAACTCCTCCCTCCTCAAGTGTCTGCGTCCCGCAGGCCATTATGGATGGTTGGAGAGAGGTACCAACTATTTGAGGGACGTCTAGTGTTGGCAGGTTGATGCGTCTGGTTATTTTGTACCACAATAACCCCAAGCAAACGCTCATCATTATCACTATACCAATGTGGCTTCCAAAAGACAGACTTTACCTTATTTTCAGGTAGTGGATCCCATCGATATTGTGTAGGCTGATATTGTGGACCTGATCAATGTCCACTAGTAATCTTTCATTTGTAACACTAGTCAGAACAGGAGGTAACGGCTGGATTCTGGATATGGATGTGCTAGAAAATGTTTCATTCCCAAGCAGTATCGTTTCATTAAAAAGCTGTATCAGGTAGGTGCCGTTCAGCAATTCACTATGATCCCGTGTAGAAATGACACCTATGAAGTTGATTAAGAAAACCATATCAAAGGTAATCATCTCGATAATCTGCGTTTTTACTGTCCTATATTGACAATTGGCAGTTCCACCTTTCCGCAAACGCGGTACACAGCTTTCTTCTGATAACTGGTTAAGAGAGGATTTTCGACATACTGTTATGCTATTTATATATAGACAGGGACTCCTTACTCCAAAAGTTTCATTTTGGCTGATCAGGATTTCATTAAATTGCAATTCAATCTGTTTGTCAGACTTGATTGCAGGTCTGACAATAAGCCGATGATAAAAATCCTTCTTCAGCTTTGGGATGGAAACAATATATAACAACAAAGTACCATTGGTGTAAATTGTAGGTTCCCCATACTCAATGGCCTCTATCGCATTAGAGTATGGTAAGGTTTCCATTTCCGTAATAATTTCTTCGATTTCAGTTCTATCCAAAAGGTTCGTATTAACGATTGGCCACCTTTGGTCATTTGACACGCCCTTATTACGTCGTCGATGGCGTCTTTCAGAACAAGCACCTGATTTATCGTTCCCTGTCCAATTCGCTCGGCCTCATTTCCCTTACCTATTTCATTCATTCTAGAAACAAGTTCATTAGTCCTCTGGACAACTACGTTTGTTGCGTTCAGAAGCTGTGTATTGATTTTATACTGCTCATTGTTGTTGGTGATTATAGCGTTTTGGGTTTTTAAAACTTCGTTCCAGTCGGTGGCATCTGGGTTCCCAGCTATCCACTTCCATGCAGAACCAATTCAATCAATTGATCTTTTCCCTCTGTTTTTTATACCTTTAAGTTCAACCAGTCTCTCTTGCACCTGTGCAAGATAGTAGTTGATGACATCCTTGCTCTGACTAGATGGTAGGTATTTTTGAACCGTCATTGTTACATTATTGCAATTGTAGTGTAATCCTCCAAATTAATAACGTGAATCAATTTCATATTTCCATTTATTGTCCACGCGTTTCCAGCTCTTAGTGTTACAATCGGAGTATCATATCGAAAAATTTGTACTGCGCATGTGAGAATACCCGTGTGAGAAAGTAGAAGTATTGTTAACAGGAAAATCATATTTTCTGTAAAGTATTAAAGGTTATTAAAATTCTGGCAAAGCCATTTTTTGTGAAATATTAAAGGTTAGTAAAATTCTGGCAAAGCCATTTTTTGTTTTTTAATATTAGAGGTTAGTAAAATCCTGGCAAAGCCGTTTCTTCTTTTTTTTTTTTTTTTTTTTTTTTATAGCATATACATTTTTATTTAATCTATAATTTTAATTTTTATAATCAGTAATTTTTTTTATTTTTATTTTAAATTTGTAAATTTTAGTATTATTTCTTCCTCTTTTTACATATATTTTTTTCTTATTCCCTTAGTTCTCATGGGACCCATGGGGACTTGAACCCCAGCATGATTACATGCTTTCCGCTAAAATTTAGAGCCCATTTGTTCAAGGGATACACTTCTTTATCATTAATCTTTTCATTTGCTTAATAATTACTTCTACAATTTCAAATTACTATATTTTTTATTTTAGAAATTTTTTCTATTTAAGAAACATTTACGTACAAGTGAGCTTAATTAATGTTTAAACAATTTTCTTGGACTTGCCCCTTTTAGATTCTTAATATGTTCTTTGTGAATCTTTCTTCCACTCCTTGTCAGCACCGTTGCCCTATTATTTCTTTCAACTATTTCCTTCTTATAAAGCGCCTTATTCTTTCCCTTAATAGTTTTAATAGCAACATAAATTCTGTCACCCTTCCTATAGTTCTTCGGACTTTGCCTTTTCTTATTCATTCTTGCATTTCGGATTGTCATGTTCCTCTTCAACAAGTGTCTAAAGTCTCTATTTACTTTCCTCTGCGTGGACAATAGCTTTTCATAACTTATCTCCCCGAACTTATTAAAAAACAGATCTCGGGGTCTTTTCTTCGTTACCGAATGTATGGTATTATTATACCTGTCGACACACACTTCAATTAATTCCTTTACAGATAAGTCCGGATATTCTGTCTTTAGGCACATATAGATTTCAATTATTGTTGAGTGTAATCTTTCAACTTGCCCATTTACTTCACTTCGTTGTGTGGGCGTAAGATATAACTGAATTCCCAATGATTTAATAAAAGTTTCTACCAACGGGCTCAAAAAACTACCTTCATTATCAGTGACCAGTATTTTTGGCACAGTAAAATAATGTAAAATTTTAATCAATTTCTTCCTCACCTGTACTAACGATCTATCACTAATACTAAATAGTTTTGCAAATTTTGTAAACTTATCTATACACGAAATGAACTTTTGCCCCTGAATTTCCATGATATCCATATGAAGAATCTCACATGGGTACCTGGCATCCGGAGTTCTTTGGTGATGTATATGTGGAGGTTTTCTATCATATTTACAACGATTACAAACGTCACATCTGGCGACATATTTTTTAATGCAAGCATTCATTTGTGGAAAATAGAATTGCTCTAAAATTTGTCTTTTTTTTCTCTAGCATTCCGATGTGCTCTTCTGTGTTCAGCTTCTATTATCTGGAATTGACGTTCCTTCGATGTAATATCAGCTACCATTTTTTGTGTAATCCTAACCTTATATTTAGAGAAATGATCAATATAAACTTCCTGTAGGGCCCCAAGTAACCTTTCAGGTATCTTGATACCATTTAGAATATTTGGTCTAAGTTTTTCTTTTAATATTGAAGTAAGCGCATCTTCAGTCCATTCTCTCGCGGATACAAAGTGTCGAGTATATCCACGGTGTGGTTCCTCAACCGCTACCATGTCCATTCCGATTCCAATTATGATCTGGTTCCTAAAGACATTGATTGGAGCCTCTACGTGTGGTATTAAATCAGAGGAGTCTCGTTCGGCACTATGAACTGTTGCTCCTGACGAAAGTCCGTCATCTTCTCGACCCTCGGATGCGGTTAAGGTGTCACCCATATCACTCCCATTGCCCTCAGTAGCAGTTATAGTATTTTCTAAATCAGCAGCCATTCCTTCACTAGCTGTGTCAGTAGCAGAGTAATACAAATGGTTAGATATGGTTTTTAATCTTGAGAGAGCATCAGCCACGTGATTTGATTTACCGGGCTTATAAATCAACTCGTGATTATACTCCTCTATGCGTGCCTTCCATCTTTTTAATTTTGCGTTAAAATTTCTATTACCCAACGCAAATGTTAAGGGTTGATGATCCGTATAGATTCGGATCTTCCTAGCACCGTATAAATAATTTCTAAGGTTATCCAATGCCCATACGATGGCTAGCATTTCTTTTTCATTAGTGGCATACCCCTCTTCAGTTTTGTTGAGTGAGCGAGAAATATAAGCTATGGGCTTATCCTTTCCAATTTCCCCTTGTGACAGTACAGCACCCAATGCCGTGTTAGAAGCATCTGTCGTCAAATTAAAAGGCTTTTCGAAATCTGGGAAAGATAAAATCTCTGCTGTCGTCAATAAGGATTTCAATGCCTTTTAGAGCTTCATCGGTTAAGGTAATTGGGACTTTCCTTGATTGGCTGGCTTTCACCTGAGCGTATTCCCCCCTGGTTAAATTTGTAAGTGGTTTCGCAACTTTTGCATAGTCGCGAATAAATCTCCTGTAATATGAAGTCATACCCAAGAAGCTTTTTAATTCCTTTAGGTTTGTGGGTGGTAACAAGTTCTCAATAGATTTAACTTTGGTGGGGTCTGGTATGATTCCCTCAGAACCAACGATGTATCCGAGGAATTCTACTTCGGTTTTCATAAAATGTGTCTTATCAAGATTAACTTTCAAATTGGCCTCACGAAGCCTAGCGAATATTGTGTCCACATTCTTTAAGTGATCTTCAACATTTTTTCCGACCACAATGATATCATCAATGTAGACAAAACAAATTTTTCCTATGTATTCGCGAAGGACATCGTCTATCATTCTCTGAAATATAGCCGGAGCATTCTTCAAACCGAAAGGAAGTCTTAAATATTCGAATTTACCATTCGCCGTTGAAAATGCCGTTTTCGGAATATCTTTTGGATTCATGGCTATCTGATGGAAGCCTGATGTAAGATCAATTGTCGTAAAATATTTTGCATTCCCCAAGCTAGCAAGAGTCGATGTAATGTCGGGAATTCGATAAGTATCTGAAATAGTTACAGAATTCAGGCGCTTAAAATCAACAACCATTCTGTATTGTTTTTCACCACCGGGTTTAGGTTTCTTTGGCACTATCCAAATTGGAGAATTATATGGGCTTTTCGAAGGTCGTATAACTCCTTCTGAGAGCAGTTCATTTATTTGCCTCTCTACTTCCTCCCTCATACAGACTGGATAAGGATAACTTTTCGTGTAAATCGGTTCCTCTGTACTAGTTCTAATTTCTGCCTGGACATTCGTAGATGCCAGTTCACTGCCGTCTAATGGCCCGAATAAGCGTTTATATTTATCTATCAGCTTATCCAACCTAATCCTAATATCATCAGGGAATTCGTCATTGAGAACACAGTTTATTTCAACAGACACTTTTTCTTTAAGAGGAATGTGAATATTGTTTTCCAATATTAGTAGATTTGCTTTACGATCAACTATAGCACCTAGTTGCTTGAGGGTATCATCACCAATTATACCATCAAAAGTTTTAAGGCCAGGCAATATATAAAAAGATGTTGGCAGATCAATTCCTGCAAACTTAAAGAACTGACCTTTCCATTAATTAAGATATCTCCTCCCGCTGATCGAACTAATATTGGTTTGGTTAAAAGTGTGGAGCCCCTAGACAAAAGAGGACTACAGAAGTTCTTATTTGAGCCTGTATCAATCAGGAATTCCAACACTTTGTTATTCGGAGTCTTATATTCTATTTACTTCATCGACTATATCTGGCTGAGCAATATCATCTTGTGCCCCACTGGCATTTTCCTCCTGGGCTTCGATATGATATAATCTTGGTTGTTTGTTCGAAACATAATCCTCAGGTAGATTCCTTTTACCCATTGATCTTGGATTGTTGATATAATTAACCCGACGTGATTGGATCGTTCTATCAACATCCATCGGTTCATTTTTAGTCACCGGATAACGTGGAGGAATTGGTGGTCTCAATTTAGAGTCGTAAACCTCACGAAAATTTTGTGGTTTATAATTATTTCTCCAGTTTTGTTTAAAATTCTGGGCCTGCCAATGGTTACTTTGGCGTATTGGGAAGGATTTTGGTGGTCGAGGAGGGAATTGCCTGTCTACTGTTCCGATCGAGGTTGGAACAGTGATTCTATTATTGCCCTTAATGTGTAGGATGTTATTCCTCATGGTTAAATTTTGCAACTCCAAACAATCGGAGTATGCCTCTGGAAGAGTTTTTGGTTTCTGAATGATAATCATTCGTGACAAATCGGTACTCAAACCGCGCACAAACACATCCAGAGCCCTATTCCTGTAAGTCTCTATAAGAGCCCTAACAGTTTCCTGACTATAGGATTCTGTCTTCAGTTTATTAATGATTAGTGATAACTGATGATTCACCGAGGCATAGAATTCGCCCATCTTTGAAGAACCCTGCGAAAGCTGATTTAACTGATGTTCCAAAGTTTGGATGTCTCTCTTATCGGCGTAGTGGAGGGACAGAATCTTTTTGATTTCATACCAGTCGTCGTCAAACACATTGTATGAAATTAAAGCTGTGTCCGCAGCACCCACCACTTTTTGGCGTATGCTTTGAACTATGGCTCGATATGTGGGCTTCTGTTTCACGATTTCAAAATCCTTAAGCACAGTCTCCACCGAGTGTATCCACGATATATATTGGGTTGGACTCCCATCGAAAGGTCGTAATTCCTTCACGCTGTCAGGGAGTCGGCTTATATCCTTTAAATCTTCCTCAGTTCGTGGTCGTTGAAGGGATCCCTCCTCTGAAATCACTGGGCCTACTGCAGCAGCCTGCCTATTTTCGAGAAATTCCAATCTACTGATGACCTGACCTAACGCGTTGTTACTCAAGCTCGCCTCAACATTTCCTATTCTAGTTTCCACAGCCTTGACCTGTTCCATGAAACGATTCATGGCACCGGTCAAGGTGGTTACAGTTGACCTAAGTTCTTCCATATTACTATTAGGCAAGCACTGACAAGGATGAAAATAAAAAATTCACTTACCTCAGAATCGTCCCTTTGGTTGTTTTACTTTTATTCTTAGGGGATGTCCACACAACACTTCAACACTTCACCGTAAATATTTCTTATTATTTTCTTTTTAATTTTATTATTTATTTCTTAATTTTCTTTCTTGCTTTTTCCTTTTAAATACTTTTTCTCTTAATTTTCTTTAAAATATATTCTCTCTTTTTTTTTCAAACAATATTTTTCTTTAATAATAATACATATTTTTTTTATACTTCTGTATTTTCTTTCTTCAAGTATTTTTCTTTTACTTCTTTTATATATTATTTTATTTTTATATATTCTTTTTTCCTTTTTTAAATGAGATATATTTTATAAATATATATTTTTTATTCACTCTTCACCTTTTTTAATACTTTTGTATTTTCTTCTTTTTCCAAATATTTTCTTCTTATATATCTTCTTTATTTGCTCTTTGCTCTTTTATTATTATTATTTTTTTATAAAAATTATTATTTTTTTCTTTTTTAATTAAATATTCTTTTTTCTTAATGCTCCTTTTTTTTACAATTTTCTTTTTAAATATAAATTTATAAGAAATTTTATTTTATAATTTTCTCTTAATTTCTTTAATATATTTTTTTTTTTAGAAAATTTTTAAGAAAATAGTGAGTTCCGAGTCTGGGTTGCACTTCGCGATGCGATCGGCTCAAGATTTCTTTGACTCCTCTCGGAAGGTCCGCAAGAGTCCTTTTTGGAAATCCGTTTTAATAATCACGGATATCTACTAAGGTGCGGATTACTTCACTTTCGCTTCGGTAACCTTCTGTGGTAATTTTCACCACCAGGAATACCGATTTGGCGAAGGACGAGAAGCAAGTTATTATGAATATTATATATGATTATGTGTTTTTGGAGGGTCCCGTGGGAATCGCAAAAACGTTTTTTTTTTTTTATTAATTTATTTTTTCCTGGAGACTCAGGATTTATTTTGTTTATTAAGGACACCGCTGTTTAAATAAAACGCGGGTCCCTGCTCGGGCGCCAGTTAAGAAAACTAGAACCGATTTTTTAAAAAAATATATTAAGGTGGTTCGACCAACTGAACCACTAATGAAACACGGATTTTTTTAAATTAATTTAATTTAATTTTATTTATTGAACCACTAATAAAACACAGATCTCTTAGTTTAATTTAATTCTATTTACCGAACCACTAGTGAAACACATTAATTTAATTTAATTCTATTTATTGGACCACTAATGAAACACATTATTTCTCTTCGACTACACAACCCAGACTGAGTTGTTCGCCATCAACCAAGTCTCCTCATGCACTCCTACGATCATGTTGCACCTCACGTATTTGATGTAGACGCTGATCCAGCAGAAATAATTTTGTTTCACATACTGCAACCTGATCGGACACAGGTGCATACCGCTAACAATAATTTTGTTTCCCATGATGTAATTTGACCGGACACAGGTGCATACGTAAAAATTAGCTTACTATGCAGAATTCATTCTGCTGGTTGAGCTAACACCATCGTTAACTTCCATTCGTGTCAATATACTCAACTTTAATGCAAACAATAAACCTTCTTAATTAGCAATTACGTATGCTAATTTGTTTTCTGGTTATATAAATAACACGAACACTCCTTTAAGCGTACATACATACGTATAAATCGACTTGTTTACATACACTCACATCATTTCAATAAATTTATAAATAAAAAGTTTACCTGTTATTTAATATATGAAACTCATATACATTTTATAACCCCACAGACCAAAGATCTTTAAAGCGTTTACAAAGAACATTAAATCAATATTACAAAAAATATATACCGTATATTTATAGATTTGCATATTTATGTATAGGATTTGAAATTTAAAAGTTTAAATTTAACCCATTAACGCCTGACCCCAGAATCCGTGGTCCGATTTCGGTGAAATTTGGCACAAATAGTATTGGGAGTATTTGTATTGATATGAATATTTTTATTTTTTTTTTAAGTCTCGTGGGGGCCTCTTTAGGGCATGGGTATTTTTCCACCCACTTCGGCATAAGTTTGTTCTAAAATAAAAATTTTTTCCCTTTATTATATGACGGCTAAACAATACAGTTTTTTTTTTGAGAGTTTTATTGAAAATATACACGTTTTGTGACAATAATAATCTTGACAAGAATGATAAATTTGCCAAAATTACTCCATTAAACACTGCACTGAATAAAAAAATTCATGCAATTTAGCATATTTTCTCATAGTCTTTCTGTGGATGAACAGATGATCGCATATTATGGTCGCCATTTGGCTACAAATACTGGGTGTTGGCTTCAAGGACAGGATATTGTTATTCCTTTATCCCATATGCTAGCGCTTCTGCTAAAAATAATGCTAACTGCGGCCTTGGAGAAAACGTGGTACTACGACTATTAGAGAATATTTCAGATCCAAGTCAATGTAATGTTACATTCGACAAGCCATAATTTATTATGTACATTATCTCGAAAAGGTTATTTTGCAACAGGTACTGTTCGAGATAATCGGAGCAATCACGCATTGTTGGATGATATTAAATTGATGAAAAAGAAACCTCGGGGTTCATCAGATTTTTGCTTTGACAGCAACAATATTATCGCAGTTCTCTAGAACGATAATTCGGTAATTACTTGTACACATATTTATTATCATGTTATACATAAGTATGTGTATATTTTAAATCTTTCTGAAGGTGGTAACTGTGCAAACATCGCATGATGGCTGTCGTTGAACAACCATACATAATACATGCATATAATCAGCGAATGGGTGGGGTTGACTTATTCGATAATGGCGTCTACAATTATCGTATTCTAGTCCGCGGAAAAAAGTGGTATTGGCCATTACTCACTAACACTATTGACGCAGCTTTGGTAAACGCATGCAAACTACACTGCTTGTGCAGGGGTTGTAAAGGTTTGCCACCTATGAGCCAACTCGATTTTTGGGTTAGCGTTGTTGAAGCGTTGGTAAAAATTCGTGAAAATCGACGCCGTGATGGAAAAGTTGTCACAAATGAGCAGCAAATAGCAAAACACACATGATTGATAAAAATGAAAAACGCTGTCGCTGTGCGCAATGTGGTGGGAAAACAGAGTACGGTTGTACAAAATACAATTTGAATGTACACCCAAGGGATTCTTTTGCATAATTTCATGCCGGAACTACCAAATATATAAAAAAATAGATAAAAATAAATGATTTGAAATTTCTATTTGAAATTAATTTTTAAAAGTTTTATGAAAAATATTTCATACCAATGCCTAAGTGGGTATTTTTATACCCATGTCATTTAATCGCACCTGTAGCTTAGGTAAGTAGACCAATTCAAGTGAAAGTATTTTTATCGGGTAGAAGATATATTATATTACATGGCATCTAAAGGTTTTTCTGAGAATATCATCCATACATATTCCACAGAAGTTCTTTCTACAAAATTTTGATTTTGAAAAATTCGTGATCTTTGACCTTTTTTCTATCATCCAAAATATGTGAATATCATGCCTTACTAATGGGTCAGTTCGACCTCCGGGTACTGTACTTGTCACAGTTGACAAGTACACGTCCTCTAACATGCCTTACTAATTTTTTTTAAACCGTTCTATTCTTTATTCGTTCTTAAAGAAACGTTTGGGCTCTCGTTTCGTTGGGTCAAGATAGAATTTTTTAAAAAACTTCTTTTATTTTATGGGTATTTTTCTACCCATTCGGCGTTAATGGGTTAAAAACGCAGTAAAACGGAAACTTTTTTTTTTTGCTGAGAAGTACAATTCTTACGGTTAGAAATGGAATATTATTTCATTCATATGGCCGCCGCGGCTGGCCTCACAGTACCTCATCCGATCAGACCAATTTTCGTGCACATTCGAGTTTCCAATGTTGGCCTTCAAATGCTCAATTGTCTCTGGTTTGTCGGCATAACACTTTTCTTTAACGGCGCCCCACAGAAAATAGTCCAACGGTGTCAAATCGCAGCTACTTGTCGGCCAATTGGCATCACCATTACGGCTAATTAAATGGCCATCGAATGTTTGACGCAATAAGTCGATTGTGGCATGAGATGTGTGGCAAGTTGCACCATCCTGTTAAAAGCAAACATCTTTGACATCAATACCATGAAGTACGGGTACAAAAAAATCGGTTGGTATGGTGCGATAGGTGTTTCCATTGACCGTAATGGTTCGTCGTCCTCATTTTCAAAGAAACATGAGACAATGAAACCTCCAATTCACTAGCCGCTCCAAACAGTCGCTCGTAATGGTTGCATTAGCTTATCCTTATTACTCATCAATATGAAAATGAGCTTCATCCGAAGAAATGATTTTTTTGGCAAAATCGACAAGATTGGCCCATTAGATCCCAACGTTGCTCAAGACTAAATCGATTCTTTACGTTCAGTGGAGATAATATATAGAATTTTGAGACAAAATAGAGTAAGTATTGGCAGATTTGAAATAACCGATGGTTCAAATTTACACCAATAGATGGCTCACCCTATATATCGATTTATAAATTTATGTACAAATTAATTTTATGATTTGTTTTTTTTGTTTTTAAAAAAACTGTGTTGCCGAAACAACACGTCTTTACTTGTTTATTATCAAAACGTTACTTAATCTGAAAACTAAAAATAATTTCAATTTTACAATTTTTGAAATTATAAAAAATTAAAAATTAAAAAAAAATATCAGACACCAAAACAATAATTTGTTCTCATGAAAATATGCTGACAACATGTCTGCATACTTTTATGGGAAAATGCTGACAACATGTCTGCATATTTTTATATTATTTTTTATGGGGAAAAATAAGAAGTGATATTAACTTACATATATTATATTAAATTTAAAAATCCACAGCCTTGACCTGTTCCATGAAACGATTCATGGCACCGGTCAAGGTGGTTACAGTTGACCTAAGTTCTTCCATATTACTATTAGGCAAGCACTGACAAGGATGAAAATAAAAAATTCACTTACCTCAGAATCGTCCCTTTGGTTGTTTTACTTTTATTCTTAGGGGATGTCCACACAACACTTCAACACTTCACCGTAAATATTTCTTATTATTTTCTTTTTAATTTTATTATTTATTTCTTAATTTTCTTTCTTGCTTTTTCCTTTTAAATACTTTTTCTCTTAATTTTCTTTAAAATATATTCTCTCTTTTTTTTTCAAACAATATTTTTCTTTAATAATAATACATATTTTTTTTATACTTCTGTATTTTCTTTCTTCAAGTATTTTTCTTTTACTTCTTTTATATATTATTTTATTTTTATATATTCTTTTTTCCTTTTTTAAATGAGATATATTTTATAAATATATATTTTTTATTCACTCTTCACCTTTTTTAATACTTTTGTATTTTCTTCTTTTTCCAAATATTTTCTTCTTATATATCTTCTTTATTTGCTCTTTGCTCTTTTATTATTATTATTTTTTTATAAAAATTATTATTTTTTTCTTTTTTAATTAAATATTCTTTTTTCTTAATGCTCCTTTTTTTTACAATTTTCTTTTTAAATATAAATTTATAAGAAATTTTATTTTATAATTTTCTCTTAATTTCTTTAATATATTTTTTTTTTTAGAAAATTTTTAAGAAAATAGTGAGTTCCGAGTCTGGGTTGCACTTCGCGATGCGATCGGCTCAAGATTTCTTTGACTCCTCTCGGAAGGTCCGCAAGAGTCCTTTTTGGAAATCCGTTTTAATAATCACGGATATCTACTAAGGTGCGGATTACTTCACTTTCGCTTCGGTAACCTTCTGTGGTAATTTTCACCACCAGGAATACCGATTTGGCGAAGGACGAGAAGCAAGTTATTATGAATATTATATATGATTATGTGTTTTTGGAGGGTCCCGTGGGAATCGCAAAAACGTTTTTTTTTTTTTATTAATTTATTTTTTCCTGGAGACTCAGGATTTATTTTGTTTATTAAGGACACCGCTGTTTAAATAAAACGCGGGTCCCTGCTCGGGCGCCAGTTAAGAAAACTAGAACCGATTTTTTAAAAAAATATATTAAGGTGGTTCGACCAACTGAACCACTAATGAAACACGGATTTTTTTAAATTAATTTAATTTAATTTTATTTATTGAACCACTAATAAAACACAGATCTCTTAGTTTAATTTAATTCTATTTACCGAACCACTAGTGAAACACATTAATTTAATTTAATTCTATTTATTGGACCACTAATGAAACACATTATTTCTCTTCGACTACACAACCCAGACTGAGTTGTTCGCCATCAACCAAGTCTCCTCATGCACTCCTACGATCATGTTGCACCTCACGTATTTGATGTAGACGCTGATCCAGCAGAAATAATTTTGTTTCACATACTGCAACCTGATCGGACACAGGTGCATACCGCTAACAATAATTTTGTTTCCCATGATGTAATTTGACCGGACACAGGTGCATACGTAAAAATTAGCTTACTATGCAGAATTCATTCTGCTGGTTGAGCTAACACCATCGTTAACTTCCATTCGTGTCAATATACTCAACTTTAATGCAAACAATAAACCTTCTTAATTAGCAATTACGTATGCTAATTTGTTTTCTGGTTATATAAATAACACGAACACTCCTTTAAGCGTACATACATACGTATAAATCGACTTGTTTACATACACTCACATCATTTCAATAAATTTATAAATAAAAAGTTTACCTGTTATTTAATATATGAAACTCATATACATTTTATAACCCCACAGACCAAAGATCTTTAAAGCGTTTACAAAGAACATTAAATCAATATTACAAAAAATATATACCGTATATTTATAGATTTGCATATTTATGTATAGGATTTGAAATTTAAAAGTTTAAATTTAACCCATTAACGCCTGACCCCAGAATCCGTGGTCCGATTTCGGTGAAATTTGGCACAAATAGTATTGGGAGTATTTGTATTGATATGAATATTTTTATTTTTTTTTTAAGTCTCGTGGGGGCCTCTTTAGGGCATGGGTATTTTTCCACCCACTTCGGCATAAGTTTGTTCTAAAATAAAAATTTTTTCCCTTTATTATATGACGGCTAAACAATACAGTTTTTTTTTTGAGAGTTTTATTGAAAATATACACGTTTTGTGACAATAATAATCTTGACAAGAATGATAAATTTGCCAAAATTACTCCATTAAACACTGCACTGAATAAAAAAATTCATGCAATTTAGCATATTTTCTCATAGTCTTTCTGTGGATGAACAGATGATCGCATATTATGGTCGCCATTTGGCTACAAATACTGGGTGTTGGCTTCAAGGACAGGATATTGTTATTCCTTTATCCCATATGCTAGCGCTTCTGCTAAAAATAATGCTAACTGCGGCCTTGGAGAAAACGTGGTACTACGACTATTAGAGAATATTTCAGATCCAAGTCAATGTAATGTTACATTCGACAAGCCATAATTTATTATGTACATTATCTCGAAAAGGTTATTTTGCAACAGGTACTGTTCGAGATAATCGGAGCAATCACGCATTGTTGGATGATATTAAATTGATGAAAAAGAAACCTCGGGGTTCATCAGATTTTTGCTTTGACAGCAACAATATTATCGCAGTTCTCTAGAACGATAATTCGGTAATTACTTGTACACATATTTATTATCATGTTATACATAAGTATGTGTATATTTTAAATCTTTCTGAAGGTGGTAACTGTGCAAACATCGCATGATGGCTGTCGTTGAACAACCATACATAATACATGCATATAATCAGCGAATGGGTGGGGTTGACTTATTCGATAATGGCGTCTACAATTATCGTATTCTAGTCCGCGGAAAAAAGTGGTATTGGCCATTACTCACTAACACTATTGACGCAGCTTTGGTAAACGCATGCAAACTACACTGCTTGTGCAGGGGTTGTAAAGGTTTGCCACCTATGAGCCAACTCGATTTTTGGGTTAGCGTTGTTGAAGCGTTGGTAAAAATTCGTGAAAATCGACGCCGTGATGGAAAAGTTGTCACAAATGAGCAGCAAATAGCAAAACACACATGATTGATAAAAATGAAAAACGCTGTCGCTGTGCGCAATGTGGTGGGAAAACAGAGTACGGTTGTACAAAATACAATTTGAATGTACACCCAAGGGATTCTTTTGCATAATTTCATGCCGGAACTACCAAATATATAAAAAAATAGATAAAAATAAATGATTTGAAATTTCTATTTGAAATTAATTTTTAAAAGTTTTATGAAAAATATTTCATACCAATGCCTAAGTGGGTATTTTTATACCCATGTCATTTAATCGCACCTGTAGCTTAGGTAAGTAGACCAATTCAAGTGAAAGTATTTTTATCGGGTAGAAGATATATTATATTACATGGCATCTAAAGGTTTTTCTGAGAATATCATCCATACATATTCCACAGAAGTTCTTTCTACAAAATTTTGATTTTGAAAAATTCGTGATCTTTGACCTTTTTTCTATCATCCAAAATATGTGAATATCATGCCTTACTAATGGGTCAGTTCGACCTCCGGGTACTGTACTTGTCACAGTTGACAAGTACACGTCCTCTAACATGCCTTACTAATTTTTTTTAAACCGTTCTATTCTTTATTCGTTCTTAAAGAAACGTTTGGGCTCTCGTTTCGTTGGGTCAAGATAGAATTTTTTAAAAAACTTCTTTTATTTTATGGGTATTTTTCTACCCATTCGGCGTTAATGGGTTAAAAACGCAGTAAAACGGAAACTTTTTTTTTTTGCTGAGAAGTACAATTCTTACGGTTAGAAATGGAATATTATTTCATTCATATGGCCGCCGCGGCTGGCCTCACAGTACCTCATCCGATCAGACCAATTTTCGTGCACATTCGAGTTTCCAATGTTGGCCTTCAAATGCTCAATTGTCTCTGGTTTGTCGGCATAACACTTTTCTTTAACGGCGCCCCACAGAAAATAGTCCAACGGTGTCAAATCGCAGCTACTTGTCGGCCAATTGGCATCACCATTACGGCTAATTAAATGGCCATCGAATGTTTGACGCAATAAGTCGATTGTGGCATGAGATGTGTGGCAAGTTGCACCATCCTGTTAAAAGCAAACATCTTTGACATCAATACCATGAAGTACGGGTACAAAAAAATCGGTTGGTATGGTGCGATAGGTGTTTCCATTGACCGTAATGGTTCGTCGTCCTCATTTTCAAAGAAACATGAGACAATGAAACCTCCAATTCACTAGCCGCTCCAAACAGTCGCTCGTAATGGTTGCATTAGCTTATCCTTATTACTCATCAATATGAAAATGAGCTTCATCCGAAGAAATGATTTTTTTGGCAAAATCGACAAGATTGGCCCATTAGATCCCAACGTTGCTCAAGACTAAATCGATTCTTTACGTTCAGTGGAGATAATATATAGAATTTTGAGACAAAATAGAGTAAGTATTGGCAGATTTGAAATAACCGATGGTTCAAATTTACACCAATAGATGGCTCACCCTATATATCGATTTATAAATTTATGTACAAATTAATTTTATGATTTGTTTTTTTTGTTTTTAAAAAAACTGTGTTGCCGAAACAACACGTCTTTACTTGTTTATTATCAAAACGTTACTTAATCTGAAAACTAAAAATAATTTCAATTTTACAATTTTTGAAATTATAAAAAATTAAAAATTAAAAAAAAATATCAGACACCAAAACAATAATTTGTTCTCATGAAAATATGCTGACAACATGTCTGCATACTTTTATGGGAAAATGCTGACAACATGTCTGCATATTTTTATATTATTTTTTATGGGGAAAAATAAGAAGTGATATTAACTTACATATATTATATTAAATTTAAAAATGCATAAAGAGTGTGTGTGATATCACCGAAATTGCTTATTCTTTTTGCAAGATCCTTGCCAACGATCCTTGTTTACTACGGCTTCTCTGTGAGAAGCGCATCCGAAATGTTCCATTTACCATGACATTGGCGCATAAAATGAGCTGAATTTCCATGGGTTATGTTAGCTTTGAAGCCGGCTATTTTGCATACACCTGCAATTTAGGAAAGCCGAACAAGAAAAAGTCTAACAGGTCAAAGCGCGCGATTTTGGCGACCAGTATACATAGGGTTGATATGACGGTTGCCCTGTGTGTAGAGGTGTATCTCAAAATATTTATGTATCAGATAATCAAATTTTTCGTTATTCTATATTGCCAAAAAAAATTTCCGGACACTGTTTTTTTCCGGTGTCCAAAAAAAGTACGGATGCACAAGCTCCCAAATCGATCGTGCAGAAT
The DNA here is from genome assembly GCA_927399465.1 of Sarcophaga caerulescens. Taxonomy (NCBI): domain Eukaryota; kingdom Metazoa; phylum Arthropoda; class Insecta; order Diptera; family Sarcophagidae; genus Sarcophaga; species Sarcophaga caerulescens. The sequence continues at coordinate 69,740,107 of OV656873.1, forward strand.
ATGCATTGTGGCGTTACATGTTGTGGTCAGTGAATTCAAACAAAAGAAAATTGGGCTATATGACTCGCTCTTGACAGTGGTCATGGACATGGTCAATGTCATCCTTAAAAATTGTGTGTACTGATGACGATGAATGGGAAATACGGAGTGGATTGAATTCTTTTAATTTTTAAAATTCTATAATAATGACGAAAAGTTTATACCTTCTTTGTAACTAAATTCATTGCCCGTCCATAAATCAATCAAATAATTGGCCGTACCTAGTTGATTCAGCTTATCCAATGAACTTAGATGGCTTCCTGACTGTCAGATATCATTGCTATGTCAATTTTCTGTTCAGATGGAATTTAGGATATCCTTCCGCTTGGAAAGCACCCATAATTTTTTCACATGGGTTCCATTATAGGACTGAAAACTACCTTTCCCGTGCCATTACCAGACACAGACAGAATTATCCTGGAGGTGTATATAGCTTCTAGATTACCATATTTAAGCTACCAACCCAGTCTCGTTAAAACACCTCCGTATTCTGTCTAACTCAACCGAAGCTGTTTAAATTCTAGGGTTAAAAGTTTTACTAAATTTTCCGTATATTTCTACTTATACAACAAATTTACAGCATTTGTTATGCTACTGTTTTATTGGAACTGTATATGAATGTAAATAAAAATAGTGCCGTTGTCATATAATTACGTACTTTAAAAAAAAAGTATAAAAAACTGATCATTTAGGAGTATATGCACTCTGAATACATATTTAAAATTTTTAGAGAACCGTTAAAAAAAATCCATAAACCGTTTTGTACCAAATAGCAGCTGAAATATGCCATAAAGCATTTTTATAATAACTCAACAACAGACAACTGTAGATGAAATGAGTACTGATACGTCATTTGTATGGTTCTGCAAATATTACTACAAATTAAAAAAATAATTTGTAACTTTGTGGGCTTTGTTGCTTAAAAAATTATAACAATTTTTTTTTTTTAATTATGCACACGGTATATAACACAATGGTTACGTAAAAACAACTCGCCCGTATGTAACTACATTTATTTCAGTCTGTAATATATACCACGAACAAAGTGCATTTTTTTGCATTGTACATATTTAACAACAAAGAAAAAAGAATTTGAATTTAGTAATAAATACGTCACAATTGCTCATAATGTACGCAAAAAAAACTACAAACTAGCTGCAGAACAGATCAACTAAACTTTGTGCCTTAATCAGTGCGTGTTGTATACCCTTATGAAATAGGCAGGAAACGTTTTTGTCATACCGCCAGGTTCTACTTTAAAATATCATCGACAAATAATTCAAATTTGTTTTGGAAACATTGTCTCAAAATAAAATGCATGAAAATACGACAAATGATCTTTAAAAATAAGAACCAAAGAGCGCAAATGTTTTTTCGAATTCGTGAAGAGATGCCTTAGTACTGTGGCCCCTCAATCCCCTCAAACGTTTTTACGATTTGCCTATAATGTCTCCTTCAGATGGTTGCATTAATGCGCCACAGCTTCTAGGAGTGATTACTTCTCATTGTCACAGAATCTACCTATTTTACTCTAAGCTACCCTCATTCTGAGTAAGTGTACTATTAGCCTACTGTGCCATGTCAAAAAATTGACATGCCGAACTTAGTATACCTGGGTAGCCTAACACATGACTTAGGTGTCCGCTTATTTTATTTTCCCAACAAAAGTTTTTATTGTCTCAAACCCACTTGGTCTCTCTTTATATTCAATTTTATTGAGCATACCTTCCCAAATAGCCGCTCTCACTCCACAGAATGGTTCCCCATCAACGGCGCTGTGGCTGATTGTCGAGAATTTCCTTAGAATTTTACTTAGATTATACAGCAGCCACAGACACTCTCATACTATTTTCGATTCATCCGCATGAGACGAGTGCTGGAATGGTGGCAGTAATTTTCTCTTCGAAGTCTGAAATTGTGGTTCAAAGTTACATCATAAATTGCTGACCAAACTAACTTCGAATAGTTTTATGGTTTATGGTTGAAGGAGGAAGGTAAGTGCAATAGGGCCAGACTCTGCTGGACGTACTATATATGGGCAAGAAGAGGACTATCTCACTTCTGTTCCGAAATCATATGGCCCTTCCATAATAGTGGTTCTTACGGGCTACTGTCCTTTGGATAGGCATGCCGAAAAACTCGGCATTCCAATTTATGACTTCTGCAGGAGCTGTGGGTGTGATGAAGAGAAAGACACTGTTTTTCACCTGGCGTATCAGTGCTCTGCTCTTGTCATAAAGATACGAATGCTTCTGACCTCTCATTTTCCGTATTCGTTGACCGAGCTCTCTAATATAAAGATTTTCCTTAAGAAAAGATAAGGATAGCAGCAAATTATCTACACTTTAGTATGCTACTGTAAAACAGAATTTATTTTCCAATTTCGTAATGTCATTGAAACAAAACTTTTTAGCGGCAATCGAAATAATTTGAATGTATTTCCTACCATTTTTTTCTCTTTTAAAAACTTTCTAGACATTCTCTAACAAAGTTTCTCAACCTAATCTTCTCTATTAAAACAAGAAAAAATATTTCGTCGTTGTGAAGAATACAAAAGCCATATTTATTGAAAACGATTTAAAATCAAAATTTAAAGAATTGATTAATACTGAAATTGAATTATTATTATGGCTTTAAAAAGTACTGTTCACAAGAGTTCCATTATTATCTCCAGCATAAGCTCATACAAGCATAGGTTTCTGTCTAAAACATTTTCTAATCGTAATAACACGTATACTTAATTTGTGAAGTATTAAATAATTGATACAAAGCTTTAGACAAAATAGTAAGCAAAATCCACATCAAACATTCGCTTTTCCAAGATGCATTGGACGCTCTTGGATTGAATTTGTAGATCAAAAATTCAACAGTTTTGTTAGTTCACATACCTATTAACTCTGAAATGGGTTTCATTGCTGGAGATGATTTTTCGATAAAATTAAAATTTGTTTCCCACTGCTCTAGAGCCCATGCAGCAAATACACATCTTTATCTATGGTAGTTCACGATGATTTGGCAAAACATACTGAATTACTGACAACTATTCTGACAGATGTAGTTTCAACATCCCTACTTAGCATATTAAGCAGACAGGTTTAATAAGTCTGAAATTTTTCTAACCAATTTTGTAGTAAATACTCCAGAATTTACTTTCTGTGGATGTAATGTCAAGTAATTTTGTTTAAAAAAAAATATTCAACCAAATATATATTTTTTCTTCTCTAATTTAAATTTAACAAAATTTTCGTTGCTACTCTTATACAGTAGTTTCGTAAATATTACAAAAACTATTTAATTTACCCACTCAAATCCATGAATTTTCTTCAAGTAGGTTATTGTTGGATAAAGTTTTCTTAAACTTGTTGAAAACTTAGTTGTTGTTGACGTGCCAAAACTATTTATTTTTACCATGAAAAAACCTGAATATTATTGACAGAACCATGTAATTTTACGAATGCTTTAAAAGTATTTGAAGTATGTTAGAGAATAATGTATACATATAATTTTAAAGAGATTTTTTTTCTTAAGTTTTAATACAAATTATACGTTGCACGTCCCACCACTCATGGATAAAATTAACTTGCCCAACATAGGTGGTGTGAGAAAATGGGTCGTAATCCTAACTAAATAATTTAATAGACCAACTCACTACTGCTACACTACGGCGACTTCTAAAGTCAATACAATACACTTTTCATATTAACGCTTAGTGAAAAGCATCGTCTAAAATCCTTATGCAAGAACTAATTTCGTTGTTTTTTAAAACAATGGTTTAGTACGGTTTAGTCATAGCCGTATACGTCCCTTGTTATTTCAATTGTTATTTTGTATTGGCCCAATTACCATGCACCAGTTTCAATTACACAAATTAAATAGCAAATGAACAGAAATTAAATTCTACATTCGAGACTGTTAATACGTATAGTAATGGAATCATAAAATCGAACATATTAAACATGATGTGTTATTTTCTAACTTTTATCGTGTACAACTTTCCGGCCGATTGATTTCAACGATTGACTGGAAATCCAATTTCATAAAAAAAGAATTTCATTGGTATTCATTCAATTGAATTTCAAGTAATTTTTGCATTCGTTGAGAGACTCAAATTTGTTTGTTTTTACTTCCTGACTTGAAAAAAATGAAATGCAAAAATCAAAGTTTGTTAACTAAATCGATAGATGCACGAGAATTACCAAATCAGGTACCCAAAATATTTCGTTTTTAATAATAAAAAAACTCTTCTAATATGTTGCAAAGTATATGGGTACCTACACTGATGTGAAAAATAATAAGGACACAAAGTGATACTTTATGAGAAGGAAATTAAAATGAGCAAATTGCTGATTTTTGACATTAACCGATTAATTCCTTGCTTGCATTTTTAAAAAATATTAATTACTAATACTAACCCGGTTGGGTCCGAATTTGTCTTGGTCTATAAAAAAGACGAAGATCGCTAGTTATGATAGTCCTTGTTTAATTCACAAAAAGATTGGGATATCTACCCAGATGAAATACCTGGGTTTTATAGTGTATAGGAAACTGAAATGGTGAGGTACTGGTACATATGTAAGAGAGCTAAAAGTTCTAAATGGAGTCGTATCGTCTTCAGGCCTTGGGGAAAGGATAAATAGTCGCCACAAATCGTATTTACAAAGTATAATTGAAACACTGGACGGTCTCTCGCTTGTCGCTCAGTTATCCGACAGGATGCGCGTCATAAAACTAACAACTAATTGCATCAGTCTAATACTAGATCGCCTTTCTCAATCAAAGGAATCCATGTCACAAGTGCCCGTGGCCACTCGTTGCACGGATGGCTCTAAATATGGAAAAAATTCGGACTGGGCCTCTACTTAAAAGAACCAAAAATGAGAGATGAGATCCATTTCTGAATAATTCGGTTGAATATTACGTGAATTAACAAAATTGTCGAATTTGGCATGAAACCAGTGTCCGATTTTGAGCTAGCGGAATCATCAGTACATATTTAATTGAGAATCACCTTTTCATATTACGCCTTTTCGTCACAATCACCAAAGTGCTCGACCTACAATTAAAAGAATATGAATGACAAATATTGCAGTCATCTGCAAAAGAGTAGATAGGCTTAGAAGTTAAAGAAAGGAAGATCGTTAATGAAAATAAGGAATAGATTTGGAGAAAGAACAGAGCTTTGCGGAAAACAGGATTTTAACAAATTTTTTGAACATTTAAAATAAATTTGACAAAATCTTATTTTTTTATCAATCACTCTTAAGTCTCTTTATAGTATTCGTTTCCAAATAACCTAATGGCAGTCTTGAAAATTCTACTAAACAGCAAATCTCTTAATTAAATCGGTGAACCCTTCTAGAGTATGGCAAACGATTGATGATAAAGGAGCCATAGTTTAAATTTTTTTGTAAATCAGTCGTCACACAATTTTTTATCTTGCTTTGTACAGAATTTTTCAACAAAGTAGGCTTATACTGAGTTCAGACATGCACCTTTATTGCGTAAATCGCAATAAACGGCATTATTGATCTCAATATTTCATATAAAATTTCAATTAATTATTGGCCAATAAATTCATAAATTGTTATAATATTGATAAAAAACTTTAAATACAACACTGTCATAAGTACGTTCAGTGAGCAGATTACTCAAATGTAAACAACGATAAACAAAAAATGGAAGGTCAGCAGAAATGTTTGTATTTTATATTGAGTTTCATATCAAATTTTTCTTTCTCATCCCTCTGAGAAAAGCCACTTTGGAGTCAAAAGTAGTTCCTATTAACCGCAACAGCTCGGCGTTTCGGTTAATCATTAGCAATACCTTTTTAAATGTTAAATTTTTCCATTTTTTCAAAAAAAATTTTTGGCACTAATTTTCGCGATTAAATTAATAGCAATGCTGTTGAAGCAATCAGCTGTTTTGTTTACCAGCTGTCAAATAAATAAAAATATTCTTCTCAATAAACCGAATATTGATTTAATAAAAGTGCATGTCTGAACATAGTATTAATAAGTACATCAATTCGCTTATGTAATTAAGATTACTCTTCTTCATACATATCTCGATATAATTTAAGGCTGTGCTCTTAGTCGATTCATCACTTTGCCCATCCTATTTAATTTCTTCAAAAATGTGCAGAGACTTTTTATCAAAGAATTTTTTCTTAAATATATCAGACAGCTTTGCTCCTCCCAACATGTTCTTATGCTATTCATTGCTAGCATTATTGAGTTGTAAGATCTGTTGTATTGCGATTATCGCCTTTAAAATTATTGACTTTGAAATTATTGTCATTCACAAATTCGAATATAAAATGTTTAACTTTTCGTTTAAATTCCTTTTAATATTAAATACCTTAAAATTTGTGAGGGATATTCCTTTTCTTTTCTCCGTTTAATTTTGCTCTGATATTTGCTTAGCACATGTTGAAGTTGTGTTGTTTGTTCATATGTTACAGCAGAACTTATTGTGCATTCAGCTGTGTTTTTGTATTTGTATGCGTACTACAAGCATCGCCCCTTGTTACTAAAAGAAAGTCACAAAGTCCGTACCCCTTTTTACTATCACTACTGCAATATTTTTACGACGTTTGTTCAGAAATTAAGGAAATTTATTTTATTTTCTCAAAATATTGCTTTATGCTCACTAATATATGTTGTATACTCTTCTTACGTCGTCTTAGATCAAAATTGTTGTAATTCCAATATATTAACATATTTTTTCGAACGGTAAAAAAAATACAGAGAATGAATTCTATATTAATAATATAAAATAAGAGAGCCGCAGGTGCGTATGGAGATAACGAAGGTATAATTTTGTCCATTCTCCTTGGCATTTGCTTCAAGATAATATAGCCATTTACCAGGTGGTTACATACCGTAACACCAGGAGTGGGTTTAGAATTTATTGAAGAAATAATGAATAGGACCTTACTTCTAAAGAACAACTTCTCCTAAAGTTAGGAAGAATTAACAAATCGTAATGATTATTACTTCCAACTGTTCACAATGTGCTACATCATCACAAAGTAAACGATTATAAAAGCCATTCACAAGTAAGTAGTTCAAAAATTTTAAAAATCAATTTACTTTTGAACGCCTCTCGTATATGAAAGTATGCATATTTATATCTTGGATTGTTTGAAATTTATTTCAGCGGAAACGTGCAAATTCAACCGCAAATACTTCAAAGAAATATTTTTTATTGTTTTGTATGAATTATATTGGAATGCAGTATTTCATAAACTTTACTTGTGCGTATTTATTTCACCAAATATTAATACGAAGACTCTAAACAGAAAGCAAACTAAGTACTGTTTCCGTTGATAAATTTATGCACGATTTATATTATCGGTAAAAAAATTTTTATTTCCCCAATCATGCCAGTAAGTAAGTTCGCAGTAAGTTCACTTGGCACTGACTACTAACTATTTGCCAAAAAAATTTACATACAAAGACTAAAAAATCATTAGACCTGCTTTGAATATAATTATGGATAGAAAGTAAAAGTAAAACAAAAGCTATCTTCTTGTCAATTTAGGAAAAATTGTCCTTGTAAAGTTTAAGAAAATAATTTAAAGAACAGGAAATAAAGCGTCACTATTTCTCGATAAGCGCCATCATTTTAATTGTATAATCGTGTTGTTCAACCACAAACCGAATTTTTCGTAAATATAACCCAATTTACCTAATCGTAGTCTAGGTGGTTGGCTTACGAGTATTAGACTTGAGGCCATGGTTCAAACGCGAAGTCAGACATCTCAAACAAAAGGAAAAATAAAAAAAGTTTCTTCGACTACTTTCGCTCAGCAGATTTCTGGCAAAAATACTGAGACTAAATAAAATTTCCATGGAAAATTTTCTCAAAAATCTATTTTTCGAAGTCGACTTTTAACTGTAGGTATAAAATGTATAAAATTTATACTCAGAACAAAAGTGGTATGAGAAGCTAGGTCGTAATCCTGTCTGAAGTGTTGTATTTACCAATTATGTACGTATGTATGTAACCTAATTTATATCCATCGCGGAGAAGATCAAGATTAAAGTGAAGACAATTTGTTCTTTTATATGCACGCGGTGTTTTTCACATTGGTTAAATCAGTGGTGTTATGTCAACTTTCTGGATTATTTTAATAAAAAATATTGTAAAAAAATAGACTACATTTGGACAAAAAGAGGATTTGTTTTCAAAATAACGAAACAGTGCTGTTTGTCCATAGAATAGCATCCCTTTCCTATCTAATCCCCGAATTTTGCTCCTTAAGAAAGACGTTTGATTTTAACTACGAAACAACTTTAATTTGAATAAATTTGATGTGTTTGGAACTGAAACTTTACAAAAGGTCAAATTGTAAGGACGACTGTTATTCTAATACAATTCAGATCAAAAGAAGATGCATCGGACAGCACTATTGACGTTGACAGTGATAGCCTGGCCATCGTCGTTCTCAAAGAAATATGGAGCAATGAAGACATCAATCAGTGACTCTTTCGGGACACACTGGACGCTCTTGGATCTCATGTGGATTTGTATCATCTCAAATTCGAATTGTTCATGTATCCATTCATCTACGAATAGTTCTCATCACTGAAGATGAACGAACAGAAAACCCATTTTGTTAAACAATTTTATTATTTCAACGAGTATAATTACTAACTTGTTTTTCTTGCCTAATTTAAATATAATATCAGTTTCTATTAATTTATAACCCATAATTCGATTCAAATCAAAATCTTAAAAGAATGACGTGAATTTATTCTAGTCGCACTCTATCACATTTATTAGTATACATACATATTAAGTTTTTATTTTGATCTTCATTGAATTGCAATCTTAAAAGAGGATTTAGAAATCAATTTTGTAACTTTATTTCTTTGTTAAAATTGTAAAAATTTTTATAATGTTTGGAAATTTTTGATGACACATATCCTTTGCAATTTTTTGATAGTGTCGCTGTCTCAGCAACAACAGTCTGATGTTTTATTGTTGGTGGTAAAACGGAAGATGTACTATTATTTGTTTGTTTTTATTTAAAAACTTGTTGTTCATCAAAACAAAATAATTTTTTTTTATAACCATTAGGAAAGGGTGACTGTCACGCTCAGGAACTAAAATCTGTGTCAATGTTACTCATTTCCTGTCTCTCTTTAGAACTTTCCCTTTTTGTTTTGTTGCTAGCATTGTAGAGTATAACATACCGATAACATGCAACAGTAAATTTTATTTTTGCTTTGCTTAAATTGCGGTTTTACCAATACAAACGACCGTGCGTGCTATTTTTCTTTGTGGTCATGTCAATGTCAATTGGTAAATATTTATTTCCGGTATATTAAACAAGTTTTTCCTCTCAAAAAAACTCGTCCCCTTTTAAAAGAAAAATAAAACGATTTTCAAGGAAAATATTGTGCTTTATTGTTGGTTTAAAAGATTAGCCCGTCTTGCGAAAGACTCAATTGAAATAAGTTCCTCGCCACTATAGCAAACACATGTTACCTGAGAATATTTTTATAGGTGGCGTTGGTTAGCAAACCTTCCACATGCTATCTCCTATCAGTTAACTGCATTGCTGGAATAGTTCCATTAAAGAAAACACAATAAAGGACAAAAAACGCTCAGAAAATGTAGAATTCATTACAGAAATTTACCAGAAACTAAATTCTATGGAACTTTAAAGTATGGTTACAGTAGCGTTGTAACCATGTAAAATAAATCCCCTTGTCATCATCCGTCAGTGATGGGTTTGAATCACACAGAGCTTCGGATGGAACTGACCAGTTCCCTTACTAACACGTTCAAAACCATGCACAGGACTTCAAACGTTCTACAACGCAAAAACCCTGATGTATGTTCTGAAGTGCATAAAATGAATTGTACCGATTCCGTTTCTTCTACATGTTGGGAGTTTCTGCCGTAATCCGGCGGGTCAGACCAAGCTTGCCAACGAAACTGACAATAGCTCAGCGTCCCGTTAGATTCCTGTTAGGGTGCGAAACTTGTCGAACTCAAGTACTTACCTTGTTTTTCTGCTATCCACTGCTGTACACAGCAATTTTGAAATTCGTCAATCCGGTATGTCGAACCACCTACGGTTTGTTGGATTCTATGTTGCTTTTTCCAATATGAAAAATAATCTCCTCTATCATCTCTTCCTCAGACATCTTCGATCTCTTCCGCTCCAGTTCGTACGCCTTTTCGTTTCCTTTTATGCCAGAATGACCCAAAACTCAGTAGAGGCTGGTGTTGAGTCAACGTATACATGCAACTCCTGACGCCTTTTGGTTCAACGAGGTGGCTGCCCAGGAGATAATTTCCTGGTTTCAATCATACGTGCAGCTTGTTCAATACCAAAAATCTCCGCCTGAAATACACTGGTCTATTTAAGCAATCTGTATGTGGTTTTCGGAATAAACCCCACAATCTATTTTTGACCCATCAAAAATGTACGATTAAACTTTTGCGCATTCGCCCGAAAACAGTCTCTGGTACAGAGAGAGTTCGAATTATACAGCTACTAGATACTAAATAGGTGGATAGGTGGAGTATAGTAGGTGTGTCATATACATCTCGAACGAAACGAAATATGAATAAATATACCTTCGGCGACTCCTTTTCAGCAGTTTTCTGGCAACTTGTCGTTCGGACCGACATTTAACTGTAGGTCTCGCTACTCATGGATATAAAATTAACACACACAACATAAGTGGCGTGGGAAACTAGCTCGTAATCCTGACTGAAGGGTTGTAATGACCAATAATATACACGATTATTATTATTATTATTATTAGGATCATACTACGACTCTCGGAATCTCGGTCAAAGGATGTTCGCATAATTTTCTTTAAAAATCAATAAATTTCTCATTTATTTTGAACTTTTATTTCAATACAGAATAGCTTCCAATACACCCAGACACGAAGCATGTTAAATCGATTCCAGGTGAGACTGTGAAAACATTGCTTATCTAAACATTCAAAATGTCATTTGATTATAATTAAGTATTTTGGGTACCTGATAGCCTAGTGGGGTCATGGGTTCGATTCCCACTCTACACCGAGCGTAATAATTATAACCTAATTTGTATATATAAATAAAATTAATAAAAATTTAAGTTTTCTATTTAATTTTGTTGTTTTTCCAAGATTAGTTTTCATTTTCCACTTAAACTACTTCTAGTGCAATAAATTCCGTTGTTGTGTTATTTCAATATTTATTCTCCAGTTTTCCGTTTTTATCTATTCTGTGCTAAAATCCTCTCTCTGTGTGGATGATTATATTTTGTTTCCTGTCACCAATTACAGTTATTTGCTTTTTATTTCGTCTTTTAGTGGTTTTTCTTTATATTTCGTATTAATTCTTACTATTCTGTTGTTTTGTTATGTGCTATTCTGTCAAAGCATTGACTAAAATTTTTTATAGTTTCGAAACAACAGACTCAGTGACGGTTTGACTGAGAGCTTGTTTAGTTTGTTGCATACTAACAATGGCAATAATAACATCTATTGAAATATCTACATATCTAAAACCTATTGCCTTCTTCAATGCGAACAGTTATGAAATAAATAAAAAACATAATAGATTGGCAGATTGCCATTAAAACGCTAATTTCGTAGGACCAACACAGTACTTCAATGTTATTGTTTAGCAAAATGCTTTCATATTGCAGTCATTTCCAGCTTTGCTATCAGACTACAATAAACAATTGAATGCATTTAAACATATGAGTGAAGAAAAGGTTAAACAAATGAATGAATTTAAAATCAAAACAAAAAAGGAGTGCCCTAGAAGATACTACAATTCATCAGAGCTATGTATGCGGTTGCAGAACTTCTTAACAACGGCAATATAAGTTAACCATTCAAGAAAACCAAAGCAATGAGAATTAACAACGTAAGCGACGGCAACAAGGCAATCAGTGAAATACGTGGATAGCTTCTGCTATCTAGACAGTATAGGGCCCAACAAATGGCTGCGCAGAAACCGACGTAACCAACAGGCTCTATAAAGTGAGAGCAGACGACTACAGCCAATATCCAGACAAACCAAGCACAGAAGCGGCGGAAGTGAAACCAGGTGACTATCGAACACCATCACGGAAAAACTACAGGTATTCATTAACAACTGCCTCAGAATCAGATCTCTGGAACATTACCAACTAGGAACCCATTATAACGCAAATAAAATCCAAGAATTTGAGATGGATCGGCCATAATATCAGAAAGAATACTGATAGTATACAAGAATGGCATTTGAGTGGAATCCTCAAGTCTCAAGATACCGTGGTCGGCCAAGGAACACCTGGAGACGTTCGATACTGCAAGATCTAGGAAAGTATAATCTTACATGGGAAGACGCAAAAATAACAGCAGTCAATCAGATAAGATGGAAATGCTTTAAAGAAGCTATATGCTCCCAAGAGGGGTAATGAATAAAAAAAATACTCATAACATAATTGGTCATTACAATCTTTCCGTCAGGATTACGACCTAGCTTCTCACACCACTTTTGTTGTATGCGTTAATTTTATACATGAGTGGCGGGACCTGCAGTTTAAAGTGGACTCCGAACGACAGATTTTTGAGAAGCTCTTCATGGCAATTTTATTTACTATCAGAGTTTTTGCCAGAAAACTGCTGAGAGGCAGTCGCCGAAGAAATATTTTTTTCATAATTTCGTTTTGATGTCTGACCTGGGGTTTTGAACCATGGCCTTACGTCTAATAAGTCGATACACTCGTACTAGACTATAATAATAAGAAATAAGTGGATGGAAGCACCTATTATCTGAAAATAGCATTTTCTTAAAAGACATGGATGAATTTGATCTAAATTACTTCAGATGAGAAAGAGACGTTTTTATGAAGAGCTTGATTGAGAAAATAGACATCTTAACCTTTGTAATGTTCTGCAAGCAGCGGTCAAAACAATGTAGTACCTATAATAAAATATATTCCGATTGGCCTTTTGAAAGTTTTAGAATTTTCCAAAAAAAAATTTTGAATGCCACATGACCTGGGGAAGTTTGCTTGCGAAACAAATCCTTACTAGGCAATAAAAACATAACATGACAATACAAATTCCTTCTATTACTGTGTACTTCATATATTCTCCTGAAATCGATCGCATAGCATACGTCCATGCAGCAGAAAGACAAAGTGTAGTACTAGTGTAGTGAGTATTGTTTTAAAAATGTTTATCGGCTTACTCAAGATTTATAATCTGAAAGGAACTACTACAGTGCCTGTCTAACAATGTCATACTTTGGCTTTATTAGGGTATGGCTAATTCATTTCCGTTTACATTCATTTATTTACTCCCTACGCTACAGTCTCTAAAACTTCATAACCGTATGCATGATCGTAATTTCATTTGCTGTTAAATTCGGTTCAGTATGTCTTCTTTGGTTCCATAGTTTTCACATATTTTATCCTGTAGATATTTTACATAAGCAAAATAACATACATATGTTTTCGATTACGTTTTTATTGATCGTAAAGTTGGGATGATCCTTAATAATGGGATGATCTGTAAGAATTGGAATAGTTTGGCATGCGGTGAGGGTGCCACGCGTTACACGGGAAGCAGTACTAATCATTTATGGGAATGTGAATTTAATGTTGAAATATTAGCAGATATCTGGTCAGTCGTTCCATCTTAAAATATTTATTGCGACAGGCCAGTGCAAAATTTAATTTATTTCTTGGTAAAGTAGAGCAAATGTAACTCAAAATTGTAAAAATCGAGAAAATATAATATGGAACAAAAATGTTGTCACTGTAATTGAACGAGTAAACTGTCACGTTTTTAAGTGTTGCACCATATTCTAGTGCGTAGTGTGTTATGCGCGTATCAATGAATCAAACCATAGCTCAGACATTTTGAACAAAAACGAAATATAAAAAAATGTTCTTCGGCGGCGTTCTCTCAGTAGTCCTCTGACAACAAGCCTGAGAGCAAACAAAATTTGCAATTTTTCATAAATCTATTATTCGAAGTCGACTTTAAACTATAGGTTCCATCACTCATGGATAAAATTAACAAATACAACATGGCTGGTGTCAAAAGCTAGTTCGTAATCCTGATTAGAGGGTTGTAGTTTATAAGATGGATAACTTATTAACAATCGCAAGTCTTAAGTCTGGTGCTAATTCAAGGTATTGAAGTCGTCGTAGTTTAGTAGGTAGTGTGTTGCCTTATTAGACGTAAGGCTCCAGGTCAGACATCAAAACGAAAATCTGAAAATATTATTTCGGCGACTTCCTCTTTGCCGGTTTTATGTCAAAAACTCTGAGAGCAAATAAAATTGCCGTGAAAAGTTTTTCAAAAATCTGAGATTCGGAGTCGACTTTAAACTGTCCCGCCACTCATGTATAAAATTAACACACATACAACATAAGTGGTGTGTGAAACTAGATCTCATAATCCTGACTGAAGGGTTGTAATGACCAATTATGTATGTTATGTTATGTGTAACTCAAGGTATTCGTTTTGTTTTCTTAAGGTTTATCCTTTCAATTATTTTTTAGTTGTTCCTTAAAGCCCCAAAACTTCAAAAGACTTCGTAAGTAGGTTTGGTTAGGTAAGGAGGCCGACTTTCATCGAAGTAAGAGGTCCCACTTCAGACAGTATTTAAAACCATTGTGATAGCACAATCAATACACAGAACTAAACATTCCCTAAAGGAAACCAACCCTATTCTTGAAAAAATCTCGCTAACGCAGCAAACTTTATATTAGAGAGCACGAAGCACATTGCATGAACTGCGGCAGTGGCATTCCTTAGAAACAAAAAAAAATATATCCGAACAGCAGCTAGGTTTATTTGAGTTTATTTATTCTTTACTGGATAAAAATGTATTGATATGATAATAAAATTTTAATTAACAAATTAAGTTCAATTGAATAACTTAATTTAAGTAAATCATAAAGTTTTAAATTAACACAGTGGGTTTTTTAATAGTAAATTATAAAAAACTTTTTGCCATTTTTTGAATGGTTTTAAGAGTTTATTGGTTCGTAAGTAATTTTTTAAATAAAATTTGTTTTCAATTTGATTTTTATTTAAATTTTTTGGTCTATTTGTAACACAATCCACTGTGAATAGACTTTTAATTGAATGAAATAGAGTGCAAATTATTAGAAATAATAAATATTGAAAACATTTTTATTAAATTTGTAAATTTTCTTTTTCTTTTTTCCTTCTAAAATTGTGTACAATTTTATTGAAATTATTTATTTATTTTTCATAGAAATCGATATTTGCAGTAATAACGAATAAAAAATAAATTGTTTTTATTTTATTTTGTTTAGCTGGGTTTAATAGTGTTTGTAATAGTGCATGATAAGTTATTTTCAATTTATTTTCAAAATATAAATGTTTTACACGTAACGCGTATTAAATTTAAAATGATTTAATAAATTTATTAAGTATTTAAGTATTATTAAGCATTTAAAGAAAGGACTTCAACAATTTAAATATTCTTACTAATTCGTTAATGATTAAATTACAACTAAAAAAAATAAATGGAAACAAATGCGACAAAATCACTCATTAAGTAGAAAACAAGTACAATTTAATTAATATCCGGTCATTAACTTGTCTGCATATTTTTCTGTTTTATTCACTTGTCAATGCCTATAAATTGCTCATTCAGTAGACTACTTAATTTCTTCAGTTGAGTTCACAATCTTTAACTTTGTCTCAAGGCCAAACGTAAATACAGGTAGTCCCCGACTTACGACCGTTCGACTTACGACTATTCGTACTTACGACCATTTTTTCCAATTTTTTTTCATAGAAAATACTTAAAGACAAATATGTAGTTGCGGGGAATCCCTAAAATATATGAGAACAATTAAAAAAAAAAAGTAAAAAAATTCGATTTACATATGTATGTACATATTTCAGTACAAATAATACATTACATTAGCTAAGTCGGAATTTTTTTAAATGAATAATTTTATATCCTACCAAAAATGACTGGAACTAATAAATAAAGTTAGAATTATTTGAATTTTGGATAGTTACACTTCGACTGACCCTCAAAGTTAGTAGTACAGTCTGTAATTTTTTTCTTAAATTTTTTTTTATATGAAATTCGACTTACGACTTAATCGACTTACAACCGATGGCAGAGGAACCTATCTCGGTCGTAAGTCGGAGAATACCTGTACTTCAGTCACAACAGTTTATGGACGTTGTGTGTGCATAAATAGAAATGAAAAGGGGGAATGAATTAAAACATAATGATGGTAGCGGTTTACACCATTTCCATAAATTAAAATTTCTCAATTAAGCTCAATCAACGACATATACAAGTACGCTGTAAATATCAATAAAATTGACAAGAGAAAACATCTGCTGTCTCTTAGTGGCATCG
The DNA here is from genome assembly GCA_927399465.1 of Sarcophaga caerulescens. Taxonomy (NCBI): domain Eukaryota; kingdom Metazoa; phylum Arthropoda; class Insecta; order Diptera; family Sarcophagidae; genus Sarcophaga; species Sarcophaga caerulescens. The sequence goes on from OV656873.1 coordinate 69,756,523, forward strand.
TTTTACAAGATATCGAAATTAAATTATTCAACATGAGTTTTTACCAGGTATGTTAAATTAGCTGATAATTCAAATCTTCTTTATGACTTGGCAACGTAATTGAACTGAGAAAGGTTTACGAATCTTCGCCACTCTAAAAATTTGCAATGATACGACTGACTTGCCAACTCCTGTTTTTGAATCTCTACTGCTTACAAGATTTGAGTTCCGGGAGAACAAGAAAACTCGGACGCTATACGAAGAAAGCACCTTGCATATTGCTACCTCCTGTTTTCTAATCTCCACTACTTACAAGATATGAGTTCCAGGAGTACAAGAAAAGTCGACTCCTTGCTTATATCGCCGAAGATGATTTTTCAATGAAAATAAGGGTCAATTGCCAACTGCTCGGTCGAACACACTCTGTTCTATACGGCCATTCAATTTAACGGATATAGTTTTAACAAGTTAATAACGCCCGCGGTTATGACCCCGCATATACTTAATGAAATATGCAAAATGAATATTCAAAAATATTTTTAAACACTTATCGACATCAACAGATTTTATTGGACATTATCAATATAAAAACTGAAAAGAGTACATTATATGAATATACATACATACATACGTAATAGGTCATTACAACCCTTTAGTCAGGATTACGACCTAAATTCCCACACCACTTATGTTGTGTGTGTTAATTTTATCCATAAGTGGCGAGACATACAGTTTAAAGTCGGCTCCCAACGACAGATTTTTTTGAGGAACTTTGCATGGCAATTTTTTTATTTACTAGACTACGGCAACTTTAAGCTTTTAACATATGTACTACAAGATATCTAATGAATTACATATATTTTGTGCACAAGTGGATTTCATAAGCAATGTTCTTTAATTGAATTTATGATAAGTGTTCACGCTGGCCACCCTACTTTTAAGTATAGATTTAAGTTTGTTAAAGTGTATAAACCACCCCTGTAATTACGTTTATTATATTGTGAATTATAAAGATTATAAACGAAAAGAGATCACTACCCGATCCACCCCCGAAGCTAAAGGTACGTTTGTGTACAATAAATAAATAATAATTTGATTATTTATACTAATAACTTTTGTATTTTATTTCCCCGCATTCTCGCGAAATATTTTATTTTATTATTTCCCCGCTCACCCTCACAATAAGAATGCTTTGCAGATTATTTTTCTCTTTGTGGAGAAAAATTAATTCCTTGTCAACTTCAATTTTCGATGTCCAAATTAATTCGATCGACGCTTTACTTCGTCTGTAGCATTTTGTTTAATTTCTTGGTAGTGAGTTGTTGTATGTTTGACATGTGGTTAATTCTATAGAATATTTATTACATTTACTGTATCGTCTTTTTCACAGTCATCTGTTGCGAACTCTTTGTAGTAATAGGCTTGGATATTTTTTTTTTTTTTTCGGTAAACATAAATATAGCTGAGAGTGTATTTCAGGGTATTTCGCTGTTGGTGTACATTTATTGTCTTGTATTTTTAAAAGCCTGATGAGATATGTACACAAAGAGAAGCATACCAACAACAGAATTTGGATTTAATTTATGGTGTGGGGGTGAGCGTGGAGATAATAAAATAAAATATTTGGCGAGAAAGTGGGTAAATAAAAATACAAAAGTATTAGTTTTAAATAACCAATTATTATTTAATTGTACACAAAACGTACCTTCGGGTTGGGGGGTGGATCGAGTATTGATCTCTTTTCGTTTAATTGTTAACAATTCACAATATTATAAATGCAAGTACAGGGGTGGTTTATACACTTCAACAAAACTTAAATCTAAACTTTAAAGTAGGGTGGCCAACGTGAACATCCCGCCCCCCTTGCAACATTGCAACAAGAGGACCGAGAAGTCAGTTGGCTAGAGATAAAAATTAACAATTCGGGGTAATAGTAAATCTAAAATACAATTTTTGTGCATATACATAAGTAAAAAGCGATAAAATTTGAAACATAGTTTGCTAGCAGTAAGTAGGTTCCAACAAGAGCCTGGTTGTGGGTTGTGCTCTTCTTCTTTGGATGGAATCAACAATAATCGCATAGAGGTTGTCGTTAGTAGGGCGTTCGACAGATAGCCTACGGGGTATTAGATGATCTGTAAATAAAAACGACAAACACACAACAGAAAACGAGAAAACGAATTAATAGTGCTCTAGATTAAAATAAACGGCACGAGCTTCACAATTGGCCGTATTAGAACGCCATTGGCAGTTCGAATTTCGGCCACTCGCATTTCGAATCAGGGACAAAATAAAACCGTTCGATAAATTTCCGATAAGTATGGTGTTAAATGTCATTACGAATGACAACAAAATCGACAACAACAACATCTCCTCGATAGGTTCCTTGATGAATAAAATGCCATCATAGGGAGATTCCATTTGTCAGTGCCTACCTGGTCCACGATAAACGATACTCGACATGCCATAAAAGTTAGCCAAAGGCACGGGGGTTTTTGAAGCCAGGACAGAACGATAGTCGAATCTGTCCCACAAAGGCTTCCGATCAGGTAAGATTCAGCTTCTTAAGAAGTGAAAATACCATTTTTTGCCAATAGAGATGCATCGCAGAGCTCTAAACGGGGTAAAGTTTACACTTATACAGGCACAACTTTTACTTTGGCAGCGAGCAAGTGGGTGACAAATTCACCAGACGGGGTTAGGACTCTACTATACAGAATGGCAGCATATGCTTTCTCAGAAGCAACACAAATTGCATGAAGTACTTCACGCTGAGGGTTAAAATTAACCCAACGGGGGATGTAAATCCTGTCGATGTACGAATAATCATCGACAAACTCAAGCCATCTGTTAAACGTCATGGGTTTCAAAAATTCGTCCCAATCTGTTCTGCCTTTACAAATTTGTCGCATAATAATCTTAGCAACTACAATTATAGGTGCCACTCACCTAACGGGGTCAAATAGCTTTGGCTATTTGAAACAAGACAGAACGTTTTGTGACTATAGAGAAATAGGGCGTTGGAGCTGGCTTGAAGCAAAACGTATCAATGCTCGCATTCCAACGTAAACCCAGAGTTTTAGCGGTGCTGGCGTCTGACAATTTCAAAAATTCGGAATCTAAGTGGATGTTCGTGAGGCAAACAAAACAAAACATCAATTATCCGACTTAAAAACGGTATGACAGGGTAAGTAGTAACTGGAGGAGAATAAAATGGAGTCATGATCGGCGAGTGGTCTAGGGAAAAGTATTCCCCAATTACTTCTTCGTATTAGATTTCAATCTCGGGGCTCTATAGCAATTAGATCTCGCATTTCGAGCAGACGAACGAGAAGGACCAAGACTCAAATCAGACTCAAAAGGAAACGAATTTGACTGAGGTATTTTTCCAGTCACAACCCAACCGAAAACGGTCTGTTGGGCGATCAAAGGGTCTTTGGGGGCCTTTCGAAATCCGGAAAGCATTATCTGGGGGTATACATCTCCACCTAATTACAAATCCATATGGGCATATTTAAAATCTGTTAACGGGAGATCGGGTGCATCGAAATCAGCATACTTTGCTAACGAGCATGTGGGCAATTGGCCAGTGAGATTTTCAACAACATATGCCTCTGTAGTCAAATTAAACGATGGATCAATAGAAGATCCTAGCGAAATAATACAAATTTTTGCAGAGTTTGCTACCACTGCGCCATTAAGGCCCACAATAGTGGTAGCAGGTGCCGAACGGGTTGGAAGACCTAGCTTCCGTTGCAATTTTCGAGAGATGAAAGTAGCCTGAGACGCTGGGTCTATCAGAGCTCTCGCTGAAAATATCGCATTATCTACTTCTATATTTACTTGGGCAGTTCCTAACAGAACTGTTGAAGACGGGGTGGACTGTAGCCGGGTAGCGAAGTTCTGAAAAGATCGAGTAGTAGCGGATGTAGATGGGCCGTTCTCCACTTCATTCCGCCTCTGTGCAGGAGAAGGCCGAGGGATTTCTGGAGAACTATGTGGGGTAAAAGAGTTAGCGGGGTTAGTTCCAGTCCTCGGTTCCTCCCGGGGGGAAGATTCGATACTATGAAGTAGCGAATTATGTTTTTGTTTGCAAATATAACAAACATTTGAGCTCTGGCATCTTTTGAGCTCATGCGAGGCTGCCAAACAATTCGTGCAGCACTTGTGCTTTTTAACGGTTGCCAAACGATCACTAACCGTCATTCTTAAAAAGTCCGAGCATAAACGGATGGGATGGTTCTCATTACAAACAGGACATTTTCTTTGGGGTAAGTTAGGGGCCACAGTGGTCCCAAAGGTTTTCAATTTCCGAGGGTTACCAGAACTGCCTTGGTTATTAACCCGTGCAATACCTTGGGAAAAGTTGTGGCTGCCGATAATGTCCGACACTGATTCCAGAGTTCGGTATCTGGCAGTCAGGAACTCATCCATCTTGCTCCATTTGGGTAGGTCTGAGCAAGGGCCTTGAGATTGTTCCCAAAGGCCTAAGGTGTGTTCGGGGAGTTTGGTGGAGCAGATGTACACGAAGATTATGTCCCAATTCCGAGTTTCTATGCCCAGCAACGACAAATTCGTTATACAATCATTAATTGTCCGTTGCAGACCTTTAATGGAAGGGCCAGATTCTTTGGAGATGGAAGGGAGGTTAAAAAGGGTTTTCAATTGAGAATTCACCAAAACGCGTTTATTCTCATACCTATCTACCAGGTTCTGCCACGCCATGTCGAAACCATCATTTGTCATGGGGCAAGTTCGGATAATGTCCCTCGCCTCACCTTCGGTCTTTTGCAAAAGGTAATACATCCTTTGGATGTTACTAATATGGGGGTTGGTCCCGTAAATGGCCGAAAACATGTCTCTAAATGTTAGCCAAGATGCATAATCGCCAGAAAAAGTTGGGGTGTCACATGGGGGAAGGTGAATCGGGATTGTATTTGTAATCGGTTTCGTGGCCTTACTCTTAAGGCTATCAATTAATTCGTCAATGAATGAGGCGGATTGAAAATATATAGTGTATCCCGACATATATTTGGCCTTAGTGTCTTTTGTTGAGACTTTGGTGTCATCGGCATTTTCCAACAAGTCTTCGTAACTATCACGAAAGGCTTCCCACAAACGGGTCAACTCCTGCCGATGAACACCTAGAGAGTGAACCGAATGTTCCTCTCGCGGAATTGCCTGAATAAAGGTTTCCAAATCTGTCAAGCGATTGTAATTTCTATTTAAATTACGCATTGCGGCCATTTTTTTCTTATCAAAACTCGGGTTTTAGCGAGCAAAAAAGGGTTAGAAAATTCAAACAAAATGTTTCACGGCGAAATCCAAAATTATAAAACTCCAAAGAATAGAGTTACTCGAAAAAAAAAAATTGAATTGAAACACGACTGAATAAAAATTTCACTTTAATTAAAAAAAGAAGAATACTCGTGATAAACGTTTAAAAGGGTACAAAAACCGGAAAAAAGGATTCGCGAAAACTTTCAAACCGATATTCAAAAAGGAAGGGTAGAAGATTACAAAATATTTCGAAATCAAATATATAAAATTATTTCATGTTATAAAAATATCAAAATATTAATTTTAAAAATCAAAATATAATATAAAATATATTATTGTGATAAAAATATCACAACTGCAATTAAAAAATATTGAAAGAAATTATATAATTCGATTTATATTTATTTTAGTGTAAGAATATAATATACAACACTATCGCAAAAAAAAGCATAATATATTCAACAAAAAACAGCGGCCACCTTAATTCGCAACAATCTTCCAACTGTTTATAAAGAGTATACAACAACAACAACACGACTAAAAATATACACTGTGTTGTTTGTATGTTTAACGTTTGTTTACTTTTTATGCTTTCTTTTCTTGTTATGTTCTTACACTTTCACTGCAGTATTATATTCTTTTAAATTAATAAAATGTTTTGCACCACAAAAATATATATTTTACATACCTTGTAAAACAATTAAAATAATACCAAATTATATTAAAATTAAAGTTGTATGAAACGGGGATATGGGTGTGATTTATCCAAAAACAAAATCCAATGTGGCGATCTCCGACAAAACTGCAAATAGACTCTCGCAAATATTTTATTTAGGGGATGATCCGGCTCGATTGGACCAAAATGTGGGGGTGAGCGGGGAGATAATAAAATAAAATATTTGGCGAGAAAGCGGGTAAATAAAAATACAAAAGTATTAGTTTTAAATAACCAATTATTATTTAATTGTACACAAAACGTACCTTCGGGTTGGGGGGTGGATCGAGTATTGATCTCTTTTCGTTTAATTGTTAACAATTCACAATATTATAAATGCAAGTACAGGGGTGGTTTATACACTTCAACAAAACTTAAATCTAAACTTTAAAGTAGGGTGGCCAACGTGAACATATGGGTTTTCGTCTTCTGAGTCAAGTATCGATTTCATAGATATTGTGTGTAAGGAATTTGTTAACAAATTTTTCAAATTTTGAAAGTTTGTATTAAAATAATTTATATTATAAAATGTTGGAACTTAAAAAGTAATGAATAAACTTAAAAGCAATGACTGAATTTAGTATATAAACTGTTTAGAGTTTCGTGCAAAAAAAAAAAAATGACAAATTAACAATGAACCCAATGGCTGCCAAATTATTAGGCATGCAAATTAAATGCTACACAAATGCACAGTAATGCATATTTTCTACCACCTCCTTCACAAAACTTTTCTTTAACCGACGGGTTATGTCCATATACACACATCGTTACACGTTATCGTTGGACTTTACAACTTTTTAGTCCATCAAAAAATTAAGAAACTAGTTCCACATATCGATAAAAGTTAATTTATGTACGTATGGTCAGTTAATTTAACAAAGCTTATTATTATTGACCAATTCACACGACTTTGTATCGTGTATATTGTATTGAATACACTTTTTGTTTGTGAACGCTCAGTGTTATGCTGTATTGTGTATTTCGTATTCCAAACGTCAAAAAGTGATAAGAAGAATACCAGTGTTCATAATTTGATTTTCAAGCAACAAAATAAAAAATATTATGGAAAAAAGTAAATTAATTAATTATCTGTGCGAACAATATCATTATGAAATGTTAATTGTTGACTCAAGTCACATAGAAAATGTTTTCCATTTTTATTCTTCTTCTTGATTATTAGCATTTACATAAACTGATAGTACGAAACCAATACAACTTTTCAAAACAAATGAAAAAAATGTGTATAAGTGTATTGGATTTTTATATGATTATATATTATATCAACAACAAGCATACACTGTCCAACAATACACTCAATGCAACGATACAAGGGCTTGTGTGAATTGCCCATATATTTTAATATGTTCTTTTTAATTCTTTATTATAATTATACCATAATTGTTATTATTTAGTCAGTAGTTTAAGCTTAGAAACAAGTAAACAAGTGCCTAAGTTACTGTATTACTTACTACTACTTATTACTTTCTGCTGCTCTTTTACTCGTTAATTATTCGAATCAGGAAATTGAATTCAGTCTTCCTCTCACTGAAGAAAGTTGTAAGTTTAACACACAATTGACTTTTACATCTCTGGCCAACATGTTGAACCATGACGAATAATGGAATTATCTTGTCAGCGTTCATATATTATTCCTTCAACCGGTGTTTCTACCACAGTATTAACAGCATTGTAGGAGGAATAATTAATCGATTTTTCTCTATTGAATGCATGTGAAAGTGATGCAATATTTCCGATAGTGTGCGGAGTATGTAGACTAGTAGGTAGTGTGTTGGCTTATTAGACTGAAGGCCCGCGTTCGAATCCCAGGTCAGACATCAAAACGAAAATATGAAAATATTTCTTCGGCGACTTCCTCTCAGCAGATTTCTGGCAAAAACTCTGAGAGTAAATAAAATTGCCATGAAAAGCTTCTCAAAAAACTGTCGTTCGGAGTCGACTTTAAACTGTAGGTCCCGCCACTTATGTATAAAATTAACGCACACAACATAAGTGGTGTGAGAAGCTAGATCGTAATCCTGACTGAAGGGTTGTAATGACCAATTATGTATGTATGCATACTCCGCACATTACTTCTCACACCACTTATTGTTGTTCTTTAAAATTATTATTTATTGAAACTCAAAACGATGCTAACACTTCAAAGGCTAACAAAGGAATGAAATAAAGAATGATACGCATAAGCTTATATAGAAAAATGGAACAAAGGAAATTACATTAGATACATTCTTGTTGTAAGGTTGCCATACCATTCAACCCGCCCCCTCAACGTGGATGTATCTTTACATTAAATTACATCAAATTCATTAAAATCATACAGTTATTGTGCTTAACTCTAGGTAAATTTTTCGTTAATATATCGACCACCATTCTATCAGTCGGACAATAATTCAAAATAATTTCATTAGATTTAACGATTTCTCTCATATGGTGATACCGTATATCAACATGCTTGCTTCTTTTGTGATAAACAGGATTAGAAGCTAACTTTTGTGCACCTTGATTGTCGATGTACAAAACTGCTGGTTTGCCATTGGAGTAGTACAATTCTCCCAGTAAACGCCGCAAATTCACCGCTTCCTTCGCAGCCTCTGATGCGGCCATATTCTTCGCCTCCGTACTGCTTAGTGCAATTGATTTTTGCTTTCGAGACTTCCATGACACCATACAACTACCAACAAAGAATAAAAATCCTGCATAAAATTTTCTGTCTGTGGCATCACCAGCCCAGTCAGCATCTACGTAGCCTCTTATCAAAGGATCTCCAGTAGCTTTGAAACTTATTTTGTGGTCTACCGTACCAGCTAAATATCTAAGCACATGTTTCAACGCCAGCAAGTGCTCTCGGTGTGGATCAGAATTTTGTTGGGCTAATTTGGTAATTGAATGAAGAATATCTGGCCGTGTTGTTATTGCCAGATACATTAACTCACCTACCATAGATTGATAAAGCTGTTGATCAACCTTGTCACAGTTTTCAGTACAATGCGGCTGGTATCCTGCATCCAATGGTACTGAAAGTGTTTTGCATTCACTCATTCCATACTTTTTTAGTAAATTGATTATGTATTGTCTATGACTGAAACTTATTAGTCCTGTTTTACAGCACCGGTCTATTTCGATACCTAAGAAATGATGTAATGACCCTTTATCAGTCACATCAAATTCGCTGCATATTTGTTGCTTTATTTCCAAAACGATTTTCTTATCCGCACAGCCAATTATTATGTCATCCACATATACAGCAATCAACAGTAAACATTCACCAATTCTTCTTCTTGTATAGGCAGGGGTCAGCTTCAGTTGGTATAAAGTTAATTTTTCTGAAAACTGTATCTAGTTTAGTGTTCCACTCCCTTCCTGACTGCTTCAATCCATATATTGACTTGTTAAGCCGCAAAACCTTGTTGGGATTTTCCTTTACTTCAAAATATTGTGGTTGCTTTATGTAGATTACCTCGTGTAAATCGCCATTCAGGTAGGCTGTACTCACATCGATTTGGTGCAGGTACATTTTATACTCGACAGCCAATGCCAATAAAACTCTTAACGTTGAATATCTAATAACGGGTGAAAAGGTCTCCATATAATCAACTCCGTACCGTTGGCTGCACCCGTTTGTCACCAATCGTGTCTTATTTACATTTACATTACCTCGTCTGTTCCTTTTTAAAGCAAACACACATTTGGTGGCAAATTTGACTTTTTTTAAACTTTAAATAATTTTTTTTTTTTTAATTTTTTACAATCTATTTAAATTATAAAAACACAAATTAAATAATTTGAATGTTATTTGCATGAAAATAGAAAAAAAATTGAAGTATTTTTTTCCAAATTTAATTACATTTTCAGTGTTGCTTTTTTAATTGTAATTTTCAAATTGGATGTATTTCGTATGTTTTTATCTGCTATTTTTACCAAATTCCTTTATTTATTTTCCAGATAATAGTCAAACGAAAACAAAGAAACAAAAAAGTTATTTTCAATGATATTTAGTTTTCATGAGTAAAATGGAATTTTATTTTTTTAGCGATTGAAAGTATCAATACTGATACTAATTTAAACTGTTATCAAGTTTAGTACGTTTATTGAGGTTTTTTTTTTGTGAGTATTTGTTTATTGCACTTCTTTAGAATAATTTTTTTGTACATACGGTAGGTAAATTGAATTCCGAACTTACATATATAATTCCAAATGTTATTATGTTATATATATATTATGTTATAATATTGAAATGTTTACATTTTATGATAATTTGTACTTTTTTAAATCGTTCGACTGTATATATACATATGGGCAATTTCGTGTCAAGTGACCCAATTTTTAAAATCGATGTTTTCCGATTTGGACCAAGGTTAGTACTATTGGATAGTTGGCCAGACACAAATTTTCAGCTCTATCAGTCAAGAACTGCCGGAGTTAGAGGGGGTCAAAGTTGGACATTTTGGTCATACAGGGTTTTTTTTAAAATGTGTGTAACTTTTCACCTATTGCTCCTAGAAAAAATTTTTCCAATGGATATTAGATAGCTATTTCTTCAATATTTCCAAAATTATTTTTTTTAATTTTAAAAAAAATTTTTTTTAATTTTAAAAAAAATTTTTTTTTTAATTTTTTTTCAATTTGGGCCCTTTTTTTTTTGCTTAAAAGAAAGCTTATAAAATTTCCTTTAAGGCCTTCATAATCGCTTAATGGGATGCGGGTGGGATATCTATCAAAAAAAATAATTTTTTAACTCAAGAATAAGATTTTTCAATATTTGGCACATGTACATTTTCCCCCATTTTTTTTCGAAATGGAGTTTTTTTTTATTTTTCCTCAAAAGGAAACTTAGACCATTTCCTTTAAGGTCTTTGTGGGCACTTAGTAGCAAGAGGCATATCTGTAAAAAAATATTTTAACTCAAAACCAAAGTTTTTAAATTTTACCATATGCACTATATTTTTTTTTAATGGATGTTTTTTTTGCTCAAAGAAAGCTTAGTTCTTTTCCTTTAAGAGCTTTGTGGTCACTTAATGGGATGCGAGTGGAAAAATTTTAGCGTGCGAAACTGAAGCTCTAGTAGCTCAATTTTATCAGCGAGATGATATGAGTCGAATGATGCCAGGGTGTCTGTTCGAATCGATGGAAAGAATGTCCAAATGCAGAAGAGGATGATGTTCGGAAGACATCGATTTTAAAAATTGGGGCACTTGACACGAAATTGCCCATATATATAATAGGTCATTACAACCCTTTAGTCAGCATTACGACCTAGCTTCCATGTTGTTTGAGTTAATTTTATAAACGACTGGCAAGACGTAGAGTGTAAAGTCGACTCCGAACGATAGATTTTTAAGCAACTTGTCATAGAAATTTTATGTACACCGTTTCAGCGCATTATAATGATGATGGCAAAGGCTAAGGTGAGCTCTAAGGTTTGCATAGAAATGTTAATTCATCTCAAAGTAAAATACCATCTGTTATTTACTTTTAATATTAATAACCAGAGTTTGTTAACCCAGAATAATTAGTGAAACTGCTCAATATGTTTCCTTTGTTTCCAGAATGACTACTGTTATATTAAAACTCCCGATTTCTAATTTTTTTAAATTTTTATTTATGGATCAACATTTTTTAGGTGACTGGAGTAATACTGTTCAGATTTAAATAACTTGTGACAGTATTGTGTCATCTCTTTATTTGATCAACTTTCAAGTTTATACGGCCATCTTACTGAAGCTACACTTTTTATTTTTGGAAACCAACACTCAGTAGATGACATTTATTCATGCAGTGCATTGTGCTGGGTTGGAATGCAGGAAAGATAATTTATAGAAGAAAGAAAAATGCGACAATTCGATTGGTTTTTTATTCGAGCATTTTGTTTTAATATACATATTATACAATCTTTCTATTTTCTCAAAATTTTTTTCTTTTCCTACGATAATTCTTATCAAAAACAGATGAATGAAACAGTTGAACTATTTGACGTTCGTGTTTGCCTATGCAAATAATCTATTCTGTCATTTATTTCATTCATCAATAAAAAAAATTTTTCTCACAATTTTTTTTTTTTACAAGTCAAACCAATTCGTATTTTCACAATTTATTCACATTTGTGCATAAATTGAAGCAAAAAATCAAATATTGTTTCGAAATGCAAATCGAGCCTAGTCATATTGGTGAGAATGTAAATGAATAGAATGGAAAACACAGTTGATTGAATTGATTTAGATATAAATTGCTTTTGTTAAATTTAAAATAAATGGCAAAAATTAAAAATTTTAATAATAAAGAATATTACACCATTCAGCAGATTAAATTAAAAAATACTAAATAGCTACACACAATAAATTGGTACTACAACTACGGATTTAACTAAACTTGTGACACACCTACATCATGAGCTTCCTATCTTAAAATTTAAGTTAAACGAAGTGTGTGTGAGGTGAGGTATCATTGAAATTTGTTAGTTGTTCATCGTTCAAATGTCCACCATGACTTCTCTGGGCCGAGCACAAGTGTATACCGTGATGATTCCTGAAAATTCTCATGTGCGCAAATTAAAGCAAGGCCATCACCATGACTGTTCAACGGCATGTCCGTAGTACATATTAAATATATAAGGCAGGTCCCGATACACTATCTTGTGACACACCAGCAGTTATTGGTTAATAAAATTTAATTTCGCGCAATATCTTGTCGAATGCTTTAGACACATCGAAATTTAAATTTAATGAGAATTAAAATAAACATTAAAATGAACTAAAGGCATGAAAATGACAGGATGATACTTAATTTGTTGACTGCAATAAAAATCATATGAATTTGCGTCAGCTAAAGATACAATCTACAATAAGAATACAGAGAGGCGTATTAGAAAATTTTTTAATTATATTTTAATTACAACAAAACTGTCACTTGTTCTTATTGAGTAGAAGTACTTTACTATGTTCACGACTTAGACTTTTTTAAGATGTTTCTTTTTTAGCAGACTATTGAAACACTTGAACACTAAGAGCAATGAGGGGAAAAAAGAAAATAAATACAGTTCCGGAAAAATAAAATTCCTTAAAAATGATAGTGAAGTCGGGTGCTTATAGTTTAAATGGCAAACATTTTTCATCTTCCTATTTACATCTTATTGAGGAAACAGAATTAAAGTCAAAGTACAGTAACTCGAAGTATGTGTATTTTTTTTTTATTATTCTTAGAGCACGCCAAGCGGACATAATGTGCTTTTAATAAACTTTTTGTGTCGAACTGGGGCTTTGCTGCAATATAATGGTGGTTTAAAAGAGTAAAATTCTAAAGAAATTGTAAAATCCATTTTACTTGACAATTTTTTATGTCCTGTTTGCCATATCTCCTTTAATCTTTTATTAAATTGTGCATAAATATGGACTAATTATGGTAAGACAAAACTAAGATTTCGAAATTAAATTTTGTATTTACATATTTTTTCATGTTCAGATTATGAGATACGATTTTATCCAATGAATTTTCATCAACAATTTGAAGTATATAATAATAATAGGTAGCGTATCCTTAATGGCATTCGCACGCTAAACCTTTTCTTAACAAACTCATGTCATGTCTGTAGGGTGTAAAATATTAACTATTTCCAGATTGTCTGTTATTAATTTACTGCCGTATTCGTCATTATGTAGAGCTGTATTGTACTGTCCCTGCTCTACACATGATAGCACTACAATGTTTTCCTTCGGCCTGATAAACTTTAGAATTTTGCTCGTCCTTGCTTGTCCTTTTAGAGACAATATCCTGCCCTGCATCTGATCCCAGACGTACCCTACTAAAGTGTATTAAAGGGAACACGTTAGAAGTGGAATCTAGAGATGATTCACATTCTGAACAAATGTTGCGCTTTGTCAAAAGTCAGGTTACCGATTTCAGTTCAGATTATTCCTGGATAGTCGGATGCACGACACAAATCAACACTTTTTCTAAACACTCAACAAAAGTTTTGATTGTTTCAAAAGTATTTCGTTTGCGAAGACTGTCTGCCTCTCCCTATCGCTGTGCAGATGTATTCTTTCAAACATCTCTTCCTACTCCATATAAAGGTTCTGGATAGTTTATCTGGTGTCTCGATTGTCAGATCTTATTGCTATATTGTTTTTTATCCAAGTCGGATTGATGGCATAGACTTCCGCTTGAAGACAACCGCGATAGGGTCGGAATATTTTAGGTAAGGTTAGATTAGCGGGTAAGATGAAATCGGTCAGCTCAACTAAGGTACTGAGTGTGAAAGATTTTGGTTTTATTGCTTGAGAAGTTTCCAGAAAACGTAATTTTATGTACTGGCGACATAAATTCTTAATTGTGAAGCTAAGATAAAACCCAGTGCTTAATGTCAAGATCAAAGCTTTACTTGAAAACGTGAAAAAGTAAGAATCAACGGTTAGCAAGTTTCCACACCACTATAACACATAGTCAAAGGGCGTTTTTCCTAGGCAACAATAAATAACAGTACCATTATTCTAGGACCTGTTACAGTAGACCAGTCACCTAATTAGCAACAACAGACTAACGAAATGAAAACAAGGTAGAATAATAACCAACCCGACCTTATGGTAACAGCAACAGCCAACCGGATAAGATGAAAAATGCTTTGTGGAGGCCATGTGCTCCCAAAAGGAGTAGTTAAAAAAGAAACAAAAAAATTATTTAAATGAAATCAAAATAATCAGCCTTCTTTTCAATAAATTGTTACGCGGACAAACATAAACCAAGCAATAATAAGCAAACAGGCAATAACAAAGTTTACATGGGAGTAGTCCCCTGGTTCGTTCCTGTCTTAATATTTATTCTCGCCTTATCCTTACATATGTATATAGCCTCTAGGCTCCTGCATTCTTGTTTGCTACGAAGTTTGTTACTTATGGAACATTTTCTAAGATCATAGAATCGACTGGTTCTGCCCAGGGGAAAGTTTAGGAGAGAGCTAACAGACACTTAATTTTTAAAAGCACAAATTCCCTTTCAACTTGCCTTCAACTATCTTCAAATCTCTGGTCTTCACTACCATGTGCAATGGACTTAAATCTAATCCAGCGTTGCTGTAGATAAAGTTTTCGTTGCCTCGGTTTTACAAATACACGTTAGTCTCTGTATTTTGTTGAACTCCAAAATATTTAATAAGTAAGATTAAATTCGAATTAGGAAAACTTAATGACTATCCTTATACTTTGAAAAATATACTGATAAATTGACTCCAATCGGTGAATTTATTGAATATTACTGGTAAGTATTCACAAGGTTGTCGGTAGTTAGGTTGAATCAGAGGGCTTAAATGAAAATAAAACATCAAGATGTACTCGTACTGTATGCCTAATAAAGTGGATACACATTAAGGCGGAGTTGACAAAAGAAGATTAAAAAACAACAATTTAATCTCACGAGTAAGACAACAAAAGAATATTAAATATAGTTGCCATAGTACTCTACATTTTTTCAATTTTTTCCGTTTCTACACAACTAAGTTGGTTTCTTTTGTAGAACGACGCAGCAATGGTAATTGTGAATATGAAAATAAATTAATTAAAAAACAAGCAACAATATCAGAAAGTTTTTATTTATTATTCACCATATTATCGTCTACATCCACTATCCCACTATATATATGTAGCCTTCAGAGTGAATTACTTAGCATTAGTAGAACAGGAACTTGTGAAGGAATGGACGAATATCAAAGACACTTGACATGAGAGGAATTTTCATCACATTCACGCTCTTCAATACAAACGTAAAAAAGCGGTATCTCATTTACAAATAATCGCGAAATACGCCCAATTAACAGACACATAGAAAATATAAAATGAAATTAAGAAAATTCCGAAACGAAATTTAAATTGAGAAAATTTTACACAAAATTTTAAAAATTTTAAATGATATTGGATGTAAACAAAACAAAGTGTGTGGAGACATTTATAATTCGTTTGATAAACCTATCGATTCCATTGTGTGTGGAATATAACATGGTTCAAATATCCTTCTCAAATGGGCTTCTCTAGGTGGCAGCTCATTCAAAAAATATTCAATTTTCAATAGGCATGTTGTCTCTGAGGACTTGAGGACTGCAATGTTTTGAATCTTATAAATCTATACTCACAACTTTAGAAAACTCCAAAAGCAAAAGTCGAATAATGTCAAATCACATGATCTCTGTGGCCAGTTCACATTACCTCTGTATGAGATGACCGTGAGCTCAAATCGCTCTTGTAGAATATCCATTCGTGCATGAGTTCTATGTCACATTGCGCCATCCTCTTGAAACCACATGTCTCTAGGATACACAGCATCAAATTGAGGTTGTAGTGAACTCACAGTTTATTTTATTTATTTTATTTAAAAATAATTATTAATTTAACAAACTGTTTTATTTCACTTTTAAATTTAAGTTTTAATTTGTACTTAGTTTAAGTTTTAATTAGTAATTTTTTTATGTGCGCGAACGTCTTTTTGTCTTGCCTTCTTCCTTGTAAGTGCGTTTCTTTTTCTGTATAACATAATTTGTATTCTGTTTTTGGTGTTTAACCGTTATTATTTTATTCTTTAAGTGTGTACTAAAAATGTAAAAAAGCGAGCAAGGGAGAATGCAAAACAACAAAAACATGACTTTAAAGGTATTAAATCTTAAACAATACTACATGACTTTAAAAGTATTAAATCTTTTTTTTTAATAACCTTTTTGCCTACACTGATTATATTTATAATTTTTAAACTTACAATTCTCGCTTCTATGGCACTGCTGATGTAATGTTTTTTGCGGCTGTTGTTGTTGTTATGATTTATACTGCTGTTGTTGTTGTTGTTGTGTTGGTTTATACTGCTGCTGTTGTTGTTGTTTTTTTTTCCATCCTTCTTTTCTTTTAATAAAATTTAGGGACTCTTCTTTAACGTCTGTGACTTCGTACTGGCGCTTGGTGTACTCCACATTATTGGCAATTTCTACCACTTTATCAAAAGTGCTGTGTATTGATTTCAAAAAAATTTTATCTCTGGCCGGACCTTTTTCCAACCCCATCACAAACTTGCCACGAATAGCAGCGGTTTCCAAATTATATGTTACGCGACGGTTATAATTGAATTATCAATAGACTGGAAAAATACAAAAAATAGACTTCTAAAACCGAATAAAATATCAAGGTCAAGGGCATGCAAAGATCTCCCCGGCTGCTCGAATCAAAGTGGTTCTCAACCCTTATTTTACGACGCATATAAACACAGCCTGCATGCCACCAGAGAAAATACTCTAGACTGTGTGAATGTAAAAAAAGTACAATAATGTTAAATGTGAAAGTAACAAAAAAAAAAAAAAAAAAAAAAAGAAAACAATCTTAAACAATACTACAGAGGTCAACAGACTTACATCCATACATAATTGATCATTACAACCCTTCATTCAGGATTACGACCAAGCTTCTCACAGCACCTATGCTGTGTGTGTTAATTTTAGACATGACTGGCGGGAGCTACAGTTTAAAGTCGACTCCGAACGACAGATTTTTGAGAAACTTTTCATGCCAATTCTTATTTACTCTCAGCAGATTTCTAGCAAAATTTAGCAAAAAAGATACAAAAAAAAATTATTATTTGCTAGAAAACTGCTGAGAAGAAGTCGCCTAAGAATTATTTTCTCGTATTTCGCTTTGTTCAAGATGTCTGACCACTGGTTAGAACCCAGGCCTTACGTGTAATATGGCAACACACTACCTACTAAACTACGGTGGCTTCAATAAATATCAGTGACCTACATATAATCGTCGCCGTTGGCGTCGTTCTTAATGAACTGAAAGTCGCCTACCTCAAATCCATACCAAAGAGCGATCTCAGAAATGAACCTAATGATTGGTCATTTGCCAGGGCGTATTAAGTGAATAAACGTCGTTATCTATGATTTCTCCGTCAGTTGAATTTTGTATGGTGATGTAGGTTCAACCAGATCGCTGTTATGAACTGCTGAGGCGGACAACCTTTTTTTTATCAGATTAATTATGTGATGAAAAAGATTGTACGCAAATCATCTGGTCATTTAGATTTTACTGTTTTTATTAAAAAATAAAAACAAATAAATTGCAAATAATTGTTTGCATACAATATGAACTTTTGAATAAATGAAGTTAAACTTTTTATTTAAATTGAATTTATAATGTGTTCTTCATTTAAGGGTGGTGTTTTAAAAGTCGTAATCATAAACCGTAACGATTAATACATGTTTGTCAACTTAATGTGCGCTACTGGGCCCATTTTGGATATTTTTCGTTCGCATGTGCACCTCATTCCATATAAAATTTAACAAACGACACATATAAAGCTGGCTTACTATCCACAACGCAGTAAATATGCTGATTGCGTGGGTAGTGTGCTAGAATATTAGCGTGAGAGTTGTGGGTTTGATTCCCACCAGAAACTCTGGTCTGTTACACTACACCGAGCAAATGATCGAAGTTACTCAGCTCGAAATAATTAGGTATAATTTCTAATTGTATTGTAATTAATAAATAAATACTGATAGGGTACTAGTGTAATAAGATTTCAATGCAATGCCGATTTTTCGAACAAAATTTTCATCAGTTATAGTTTTCTTACCCGAATTTTCCGTCAACAAGCAAAATGAAATCCATAAGGAGGTTAAAGAACGCTAAAACGATCGGGTAGGAGAATTGCATCCTGAAAAATTTAATGTTTCTTGCGCATCAGATTGTGGTCTCAACAAAATGGTGGGACGTGGTACTGAGTGTGAAAGATTTTGGCTTTATTGCTTGAGAAGTTTCCAGAAAAGGTAATTTTATGTACTGGCGACATAAATTCTTAATTGTGAAGCTAAGATAAAACCCAGTGCTTAATGTCAAGATCAAAGCTTTAGTTGAAAACGTGAAAAAGTAAGAATCAACGGTTAGCAAGTTTCCACACCACTATAACACATAGTCAAAGGGCGTTTTTCCTAGGCAACAATAAATAGCAGTACCATTATTCTAGGACCTGTTACAGTAGACCAGTCACCTAACTAGCTAAAACAACAACAGATTAATGAAATGAAAACAAGGTAGAATAACAACCAACCCGACCTTATGGCAATAGCAACAGCCAACCGGATAAGATGAAAAATGCTTTGTGGAGGCCATGTGCTCCCAAAAGGAGTAGTTAAAAAAGAAACAAAAAAATTATTTAAATGAAATCAAAATAATCAGCCTTCTTTTCAATAAATTGTTACGCGGACAAACATAAACCAAGCAATAATAAGCAAACAGGCAATAACAAAGTTTACATGTCATACGGTACAAAGAATTACAAAAAGAAATACTTAGGAATTTACGAGAAGGGAACAATACAAAGGTCTACAACTAAATTTAAATAAAGATCATAAAGTTACCAGACATAGAAATGGCAAAATGATCGTGATTTGGCAGCCAATATTTATACGTGAGTCTGTAACTGAGAGTTGTTTAAAAAAGTACATGTTAAGGGCAATGGCATTGAATACCGAAACAATTGATCTCTGTTAAAAAGGATCGTAAATAAAATGAATAGCACAATGTTATCACTAAAAGTGTTATTCTTGCGGTCAATAAATATTTAACTAAATTAATAACGATCAGAAATAAATAATTTCTCTTATTTCAATTGCATGTTTAAATCCAAGGTAATCCATTACAAAACATAAAAACTTAGTAATATCCTTTACAAACGCTCACGTAAGTTTATCTTATGGCAAAAGATACATGTGATCATTGATATCAAAATCCAATCAATAATTCCACACTTTCTAGCTACAGAATTGAATTGAAAATGCTTTAAATTATTTTTTAAATCTTTAACTCATTTGGATTAATTTTTACTATTCTATTAAAAATTAACTGTCCTAATAAATAACAAATTAATTACGCATACTTTCTGACAACTTATTTTTTCCAATTAACACTTTATTTTCCAAAAAAAAAAAAACAAAACAAATGTGGAAATGTCATACAAATGAATGCAAATTGAACAAAAAAAAAAGATAAAAAACAAGTAAAACACATTGCATTTGGCGAAGTTAGACAGCCTATAGGCAGAATTATAGGCCAAGAACATTATCTTAACTTGAGCATTTAAACTCGATCTTAACACCAATGTTATTGGCTAAATTAAAAATTGTGCAAACGTTTTCCCCTAAATTATTTTCAATAAGAGACGGGTATTTTTTACAGTTGTTTTTGTAAGACAAACGATTTCTGACGAACGCCTGTTTGTATGCAAAAAATATACAAATTTAAGAGTGTTTTTAAAAAAAGAAGAGCGAAAAACTACAGTACTCCCCGGATATATGCACCCTGAATATAATCTTCTTGTATTTTGTTTCTAAATGTTCTGAAACTGTTTAAATATATATGTACGTACATACCTGCACAATTGGTCAGAATTACGATCCAGATTTTCACACTACTTTTATTGTGTGTGAATTTATAACTTGAGTGGCGGTAAGTATAGTTTAAAGTCGAATCCAAACGATAGATTTTTGAGAAACTTTTCATTGCAAATTTATTTACTTTAAGGGTTTTTGCCAGAAATCTAGTGAGAGGAAGTCGCCGAATAAATTTTTTCATATTTTCGTTTTGATGTCTGACCTGGGGTTTGAACCGTGGCCTTACGTGTATTAAGCCAACACACTACAAACTAGACTACGGCGACTTATGCTATGTCGGACATTATATTTAATGCCATCGAGTTGATGTTAAAATTTCAAACTTAATTTTTATTACTCGGTTTGTATGATTAGACAACCGTTCTCTAAGGTGTTACCAAAACTATATTATAATATCACCGAAATTGCCGAGTAGAGCACACGTGCATATGTATATCACCCACAACAAAAAATGTATTTTGCAATTTGTAAATGATTAAAGTTTAAATGACAATAAACAAACAAACAAAAAACATTTCAATGCAATGCACATCAATGGATATGCAAACATAAAAATTATGTGTCTCATTATACGATACTTGCAGATTTGTGAGATAAGTTTATAACATATTGTACATACGAGTATACTCGCATTTATATACATAAAAAAACGTTAGCTTATTAATTTTTTTCTATTTAAAAGTTTTATTTGATAACATACATACATAAATACATAATTGGTCATAACAACCCTTCAGTCAGGATTACGACCTAGCTTCTCACACCACTTATGTTGTGTGCGTTAATTTTATAAATGAGTGGCGGGACCTACAGTTTAAAGTCGACTCCGAACGACAGACTTTTGAGAAGCTATTCAAAGCAATTTTATTTACTCTCAGAGTTTTTACCAGAAATCTGCTGAGGGGTAGCCGCCGAAGAAATAAATATTTTTTTTTTCATAATTTCGGTTTAATGTCTGACCTGGGGTTTGAACAGTGGCTTTACGTCTAATAAGCTGACACACTACCTACTAGACTACGGCGACTACACCTGTATTATATTCCTTATATTTCTCCTATTATACTATCTTCTATACAATCTTCCAAATATCGTATACTTAGAAAAGTACAAGTTACGATTTCTGTGAGATAATATAGTATTAAATAGTATAGGGAAAGAATATCAAATTACCATGTGCGCTGATAACAAATGTGCTTTTTTTGTAGACAATAAAACACTAATTTTTATCAGGTAAGTATAAAAAGTTCTATGCTAACTACATACGTACTTTTTCAAACATTAAGACAATTTGTGAATTTTACGTCGATAAAACTGTTCGTCTTTTGAAGCAAAGCGATTAGTCACCCACTTTTCGAATTCTTCATAGGAATCGAGGAAAACAAAAAGTAGTCGGAAAGCTGCTCTCAGACTAATTTTGACTGTATCCTGTAACATTGGCGTGTGGTCGTGTTTCTATCAATGCATTCATCATTTGTCGTCGGCAACGATCTGTATTAACGGTTTCACCAGATTTTAGGGGCCTGGTCTCACCAAACACATGCATCATTATCTTTCTGCCGCTTGGATCTACTTTTTCATCCGATTAACCCATAATTTTTTCCGTTTACGATTTTGAAAATAAAAACCATTTCTCGATGCAACACTGAAATTTCATAGTGCCTTTGAAGCAAAATTTCACAAGTGGTTTTTCGGTTTTCTATCTGCCTATCACTCAGTTTGTGTGACAGCAATTTCTGGAATTTTGAAACGAAAATTAAAGACATTTTTACTTCAGCAATTATTTTATATTTTCTATAATATTTTCTCATTCATTACGTAGTGCTTTATTATATGTGGTTGGAGGTATTGATAGGAAAATATATTTTAATATGACATAATTACTCATGCTCTCATTATAATTAAAGAAAAGGGAAAGTAAAGCATTTCTGCAAGTGTAGAATAATAAAATTACATATGATTTGTATGCCTTATTATTGAAGGGAATTCAAGTCGACCAAATTTTACTATAAAATACATTTCATTATAATCAACACTTGCATTTTTAGTTTTTTCTGTGCTCGAGTTTTTGAATTAAAAACTGGTTTTTAAAGGGTGATTTTTTAGCTATTATCTTTTTGGCAACACTGGTTTAAACAGCTCACGCACGTTTCTTGGTTTGTTTCACTGTCAAACATCTTCAGTTTGGTTTATAATTTAACCATGAATCGTCTTACAATCGAACAACGCTTGCAAATCATTGAATTTTATTATCAAAATGGGCTCTTGGAAAGTTGGCCGAAGATCCACTCCTTTATCGAAAAATTGGCTCATTGGCTCAATGGATACGTAAATAAGCAGAATTGTCGATTTTGGAGCGAAGATCAGCCAGAAGCATTGCAAAAGCTACCAATGCATCCAGAAAAAGTCACAGTTTGGTGCGTTTTATGGTTTTTGGTGTGGTTTATGGGCTGCGAATCGTAACGCCTTTAGACTATTTTTTGTGGGGCTATGTTAAAGCTCATGTCTATACAGACAAGCCCGCTTCAATTGACGCATTGGAGGACAACATTGAAGCATTTATTCGTGAGATACCGGCCGAAACGTTGGAAAGAGTATACCAAAATTGGACTAAGCGGATGGACCATTTGAGGCGCAGTCGCGGTCAACATTTGCATGAAATAATCTTCAAACATTAAATTATATGGACCGTACTATCGATTCAAATAAAGATTTCATGCATTTTTCTGAATTTTATGTGTTTTTTTTTTGAAAAATTTTCCTATAGCTCTTAAAAAATCACCCCTTAGATAAAAAAAATCACTTTGCTTATCATTTTTCCAATTCTGTTAAACCCTTCGAAAAAAGAAATACGTCGAGGTAATCAAAAGAGGAATTTCTTCGTTGGTGTTAAATCTCTTTCTGACGAGCCATTTGTTTCAATTCAACAAAGGATTACAATTTTATTTCTTTTCTTTGCACAAAGTTCACTTATTTAAATTTCCTCCTCAAATCGCAATCGAGTATTCTATGAATGGCAGTTAAATACCAACTAAATGACGCAGTTTATTCAAATTTTAACAAGAGTCTATAACCAGGTGCCAGGAACAGTGTTGTCCTTTAGTTTAAAGGCATAAAATAAAAAAAAACCGACTTTTTCGTATTTAGTCTTTAGTATGCAAAAGGTAAGAAGAAAAAATATGAAATTTAAATATTTCTTTTCTTTGTATTCTTTCTTCTTCTAGAATTCAAAACATTTTTTTTCTTTTTGATACAACCAGTATAAATACTTCCTGCATATATGCAAACAGCAATACTGTCGAAAAGGCAATCAACATCTAAAATAATAGAACATTTTACATTGCACTCACTTCTGTGTAAACAAAAAAAAACATTGCATAGAAATGTACATTTTTTTTCCGATTCATTCTCTGCCTTAAAGCGTTTAAATATTTGAAGCAAAATTTTAAAGAAAAATTGAGAGAAATTAAAAAAAAAACTGTTTTCCACAAATACAGCTTTCGTAAGCTTGAGATCAAAATATTTTAGAGATGTTACAATACCAGACATAACTCGTCTCAGAAAAGTGGACTGGTAGAAGTTATGAAGTTAGTAAGATACAGAGGTAAAAAGCTACCGATGCATTCCAAAAGATGCAGTGTTTTGTTTAGTTTGTGGACCGGCGGCAAAACAATACCGTACTCTTTCATTATCCTCAGCAGAGCAAACTATCGCGCAGTTGTTGAACCAAAGGGAAAAATTGAAACGTAGTTTAAAGAAACCGCTCCTACCATGAAACGATTCAGAGTATAGTTTGGAGCAGTCCCTTAACTGTCTAGATCAAAATCAAACGACAACTTCTTGTTCTGAAGATATGTGAGTCAGTGATAATTCAAAACGTGAAAGACAACACTGCATTTACGATCGGCCGATTTATTCAAAAAAGTACACTAAAACTAGAGCTACTGGACTATTTACAGCCTACCTGTTATATGAAATAATCTTTAAAAATAGATTCTAGTCTTTACTTTATTGGCCCAATTAGATATTCTATTCTCGTTTGAAAATAGTCTGTATTTTCATTTTATTTGCGAAACAGTAATATGAAGTAATGATACTTGGAATTGTGTCAAACCCACTCTGTGAATAAGATTTAAAGACATCGAATTGCTAAAGTTGTACTGTAAATCTTAAAGGAACTTTCTTACAAGTCTTTCAGGATAACAGAATATATATTTAATGACATTCAGGATAACAATGCTTATATACATTATGAAGTCAATGAAAAATGTTTAAATAGTTACGATTCCTAAGCCAGGAAACTATACTGGTCGATCATATGTGCAAACATGTATAAGAATGATCTAACAGTGTCGTTCATGATTTTTTGGTTGACTCATGGTTAAAAATTGTAGATTATTATCATCGCAAATACATGATCTATTCGCAGATTGCTAATTAAAACGATCGATCAAAAACAAATCGTGGGACACACTTTACTACTTTCCAATCCAAAAAAATTCTACTAATGTTTTTACGAAATTGCACTCCTCTAATAAATCATAAGCACTACTTTTAAGTTGCGCAGCTTCCACCATATTATCAAAGGGAGTTGTCATTGAGCTAAAGAAATGGTTACAAAATGAAGGATAACACTCAATGTAATAATGAAAACTATAAAGAAATCCCTCAAGCCCATAGCCTAGTTTGGTTAATGGCTTCTAAATCTGCTGTCGACGCTTTGATTAGAGTATAAAGTTTTGTTGAACCATCTTTTTATACCAATTTCAATGTTTAATTTTGATTATGTCTTTCAACACAGAGATAATTTTGACAGTTAATAACTACCAACCTGGTGAAGCTACATCTGGCAAATTAGTTGTCATTTATTCAACCGACCATACACAACGCTGCGTGTGTTCTGCAGCAACTAACCCTAATTTTCATTGAAAAAACTTCTCTAACGATTAGGCCCATTGTAGGACAATCAGAATTATTGGGACCATACCAATACACATGACATCCAAGAGACCCGATAATTTAGATTTTAGGCTAGCGGCTTTATCGGTCCATATTTTTTTAAGAATGTGCGATATGGGTCGATAATTATCAGATTCTATTTGCTGAATTGAGTGATTCTGCACGAGCGATTTGATAGCGTTGTTATCTCACGTGGAGGTGATGTAAACTGGCCACCAAAATCGTGCGTTAAATTTGCCCTTTTCTTAAATCGCAGGTATATGTGAATAAGTCGCAAACCACAGGGGGTCTCAAAGCTAACATAGCCTATATGTTGAAATAAATTCAGCAGTGTAGTGGAAAATTTGATATTATATGCGCTCTAGCCATTGAATCAATGGCGTATATCTGAACGATGTTATATTCCTCACTTAATGACATCAATAAGTTTTTAGTTTAAATATAAATGCAGGAAATGCTTAAGAGGAGACACTATATATGTATGTGTGCGAATGTTCTAGTTTTCAAACTATTCTCATTCTGCATATTCATGATCTCTCTAGTGCCTACTAACTATACAATATTTCTTCCTTATTTTAAATCTTACATCACTTCTACCTTCAAAATATCTATCTTTTTGAAAAAACAAAAAGAAAACTGGCTTAAACAAATTTTATTAGCTTCTACATTATTTTTCTTAATTTTCCATGCAAAAACTTGCCTCTTTACGGCCAAAACGTTAACCTCAGTAATACATCGCTTTATGAATTTTCTGCTTTCAAAACCAAAGCCTGTTTAAATATGGATAAATTTCTCATTTCTTATTGAATATTTCAACTTGATTTGTGATTTAAATCTTTGCAAACTTTTAACATTCATTCAAAATGTGGCCACACAAATATTCTCAAAAGCTTTAGGTACAACGCAAAACAACAGCTGGAAGCAAGTGCCACAAGTTAAATGCAATACAATGAGTGTGATTTTCTCCTTTTTTTTTTTTTGATGTTTCAATTAAAATATTCAACAAGATCGATATCATGGGGATATACTGTAGAAGATGGGCAAATGTATGTATACCCCTCCATACGAAATCTGTTGATTTTAGATTTGGTGAAAAGCAAATAAAACGCTTCCCCTTCATTGTAAAAATAGTTACTCACAAAATAGTAGAAGAAGATGTTATTCCCCTGAGGGACATTGGTGCCGTCTAGAGCGGTGACGCTAGAATTCATACCAAACAGTAAATTTTTTGGGAGAAATTGGATGCTCTTGGCATCATCCCAAATTCGAAAATTATGTTTACTCATCCTATACATTAAACCAGAAATGGGCCTCATCAATAATGATAATTTTTCAATAAAAATTAGGGTAGTTTACTAACAGTTGCTAAGTCCATTCAGGGCACCCACAACTTTCTCTATGGTCGTCCACGGTAATTTACAAAACAGACTGAATAAATGACAACTAATTCGACAGATGTATATATACCCTGGAAGTTGCCGTAGTCTAGTAGGTAGTGTGTTGCCTTATTAGACGTAAGGCTACAGTACAAACTCCAGGTCAGACATCTCCAACAAAGCGAAATCGGTGACTGCCTCTCAGCAGATTTCTGGCAATAACTCTCTGAGTAAATAAAATTGACATGCTAAGTTTCTCAAAAAATTCTGTCTTTCGGAGTCGACTTTAAACTGTAGTCCCGCCACTCGTGTATAAAATTAACATACAAAACATAAGTGGTGTGAGAAGCCTGGATTACGACTGAAGGGTTGTATTGACCAATTATGAGTGTTGTTTTACAATAACAACAAAAAATCAATAAAATACCAGGCGGCATAACTTTTTCATTTAATGATTTGCGATGACATTTTTAAAAAATTACTTGTAAAATTTTCATACCATAAAAATAATATAATATGATTGATTAAATGAAATTCATCAAACAATGTTCTGATACTGCAAGTGACTAAATGAAATAACGGCTGATGTAGTTATTAAAAAAACTTTATTTCTTTTAAAATTTCTTAAAATACACAGACAAAGTCGACTTAAACAAAAGTTATGAAAACAATACATCGAAATATAAGCAAACATCAAAAAAGTCGTCATAAAAAGCTTAAAATAATTTTTGCAGAATTTGGTTGGAATGAATAATTATTTACGTTATGAATGATATTGCGTTCTACGAAAAATTGTTTTCAAAAAGTTTCTGTTATGCCTGTAGCCATTTTAACGAAGAGAATAAACAATTTTAAGACACGTTTTTAAGCTTTAAACTTGAATGTGATACGGTAAAATTATTCGTTCGTATTTATGCTTTCAACAGTTCGACTATGCCTAATGGAAGAGAAATATTGATCCATAAGGACAACTGCAAACTTACTTACTTAATTGGTTATTACAATCCTTTAGTCAGAATTATGATTACGTCTTATAAAAAAGCGTTTAACGAAGGAAAAAATTACGTTACATTACAGAACTGTCTTGAATTGCACTACCAGCGTTACTATTTTATATTTAAGTATTATCTGGCAATACTTATGTTTCCATGCTTTCCATGGTAATGATGTGAACGATGTTTGGTTTCTGATGTATGCTGACGACGTTAAATTATTTTATACTTTTGATGATGATCATGGTCAGGCTGTTCTTCAGCGAAATATTGATTTGTTTGTAACTTGGTGCAGAATTAATTTAATGGATCTTAACTTGAGAAAATGTAAATGCATGGTTTTCTCTCGCGGGGGCGTAATTTCATCCACTTATGTGATTAATTCTTGCCCTATGGAAACTGTGACTACATTTCTTGATTTGGGAGTATTATTGGATATGAAACGGTGTTTTATTGATCATATTAGTGTGATGATTGGCAAGGCTCGGGCTGTTCTTGGTTTTGTGAAGAGATGGGCTAGGGAATTCATTGATCCTAATATAACAAGACTACTGTACATTTCACTTGTTAGACCTATTTTGGAGTATGCGTCTATTATTTGGAATCCATACTATCGTTGTAATAGTGATTCAATAGATTCTGTGCAGAAGCAGTTTTTATTATTCTGTTTACGTGGCCTAGAATGGGATTATGCCAATGGGTTTCCATCGTATGAGGCTAGATTAGATTTGGTGAAACTTCCAACTTTGGAACGTAGAAGGGCTGTTTTAGGGGTTTGTTTTGTTTTTAATCTGGTTAAAGGTGATATCGATTCTGAGTTTTTGCTTTCTAACCTGAATTTCAGTATTCCAGCAAGATTTTTACGGCACTATCGTCCTCTTTCTTTAGATTTCTATAAAACGAACTATGGAGCTAATTTTCCTTTTCGTAGATTATGTAATGATTTTAATTTATATTATGATTTAATTTGTAGTGTTTGTAATATTAAACGTAGCTTATATGCTAGCAATAATTTGTAAATTATTATATAAAAATGTATTTTCGTTCTTGTCTTACGTAGTTTATTGTTACTTTATTCAGCTTGTGATTAAGTTCTGTAGCTGTTTTATGTTCTCGTTGCCATTACTTTTCCTTTACCCGCTACAGTCCGGACAGTAGTGTGTACGTGCCCCTACGTAATGGGGACGAGCCCTCCGCGGTCGGGTGAGGGTGGGTTAGTGTGACGTGGGACGTTCGAAAAAAACAAAACAAACAGGATGGTGCAACTTGCCGCACATATCATGCCACAATTGATTTATTGAGTCAAACGTTTGATGCCCATTTATTTAGCCAAAATGGTGATGTCACTTGGCCGTTAAGGAATAGTGTTATGCCGACAAACCAGAGATAATTTAACATTTGAAGGCCAATATTCGAGATGCCACTGCCGAGAAGCGACTCCAAACACCTGATAAAGTCCACAAAAATTGGTGCGATCGAAAGAGGTACTGTGAGTTCAGCCGAGGCAGACATATGAATGAAATAATATTCCGTCTCTAACCGGAACAATTGTACTTCACAACAGAAAAGAAAAAATTTTGGAAAAATTCTAAACGTTATTGTCTAATTGGATTTATAAATTTAAGCTTTTAAATTTGACAGGCTATAGACTTAGTAAATTCATACATAAAATTTTGGACAAAACAAAAATTTATAAAAAAAAAAAAAATTTAGCAGCTTAATTACAAGCATTATGTGACTCTGTACAGGCTTAAAGAGCCTACAGTCGTAGATTTCTCTTAAACACTTTGTTTTATTTAAACTTAAGTATAAAAAGCGCTTAAAAAATCTCTAATATATATAGTAATATATCCCTATAATAATGGGATACCGCAACATATATCTGGTGTAACTAGTAGTAAATAAGTTT
Source organism: Sarcophaga caerulescens (assembly GCA_927399465.1). NCBI lineage: Eukaryota > Metazoa > Arthropoda > Insecta > Diptera > Sarcophagidae > Sarcophaga > Sarcophaga caerulescens. The sequence goes on from OV656873.1 coordinate 69,786,158, forward strand.
TATTATCATTTATCACTTATTAAACGGTCCTTTGTTTTAATGATTTATCACTGAGCAATTACTTTAAAACATTTTTAATGCGATTTTCGTTTTTAATTGGTTTATTTGGTCCATGCGAAATATAATCTTCTTTAAAAAGGCTTTTAATTAAATGAAATTACTCACTGTTGAAGCGACTTCAACCTTATTATTATTTTTATTTTATTTCTATTTAATATCTATATTTGACTAGTATTATTTTCATTTCTTTTGTATATATTTGAATATTCATTTTCCTCAGTGTAAAGCGAGAACACTTTAATTTTCTTTATCTTTCTTTTTGTTTTTATATTTAATAATGAAGTACCTAATTTGAGTTTTTTTGTAATTGATCTCTTAATTTTATCTCTCTTTTTTTGTATTATAACTGAATAGATAATTTAATCTCTTTTGTTTTTATCTTATTTGAGTAGTTAATTTGATCTCCTTTTCTTGGTTATACTCCTTAAAGACCTTCTGGTCATTTTAGTTTTAAGTTCATTATTGAATTTCAAAGAAGCAAGAGGCTTCAATAAAAAATCTGAATTCTTTTTAAAAAAAAGACAGAGTTTCTTTTTTTATCCTAAAAAACACAAAGGCTAGAAAGAAAGTCTAGCCTTCATTTGGTCCTTCGAAAAATCCTAGAGGAGCTAGGATTGGATTAACCAGTGGAAAACCTGTCCACTGATTGCCTTGAACAGTTGTTCTATCGTAACAACTCTGGCAAAATTGTTGAAGTGTCTACAATAGTTGTTCTATCGCAACAACTAAGGCATCAACAGCAGTCAAGAGGACTGCATACAGAACAGACTTTGGTGTGTATCCCGTTCCACCGAAGAGGAAAACGCCTGGGAAGTTGCTGGTCATTCCAAGAAGGAAGAAGTGTCTCCCAGAAAATTTATTTTTCGAGGCAGAAAATCATCGGTATTGAGCAAAGGATTGGGTATGTACAGTGATTAATTTATATTTAGTGCGATTGTTTAATTTTTTATAAAATTCATTGAAAAAAGCTGGAAAATTAAGTAATTGAAATAATTCGAACATAACCTTCAAATTTAATTAAATCCCTTAAGGAATATTAAAAATCTCCTACGTACCATCACTGTTGAAAAGTACCATCACTGGTAAATAAAAAACAACGGAATTTCTTTATGACATGCGCAGTGGCTAATTTCACACTTGTCATACTCTTCACACTTATTAACAAGTGTTCTAATTCCAATCGTTTCCCTTACTTCTTATGTGCAATTCAATTTATAGCGGCATCTTCAACATAAAAGAAAAGAAGTGCAGTGACAAGTATTAGAGTAAAATAATTTAATATTTGCACATAATAAAAAGTGGAAAAAGTGAAGTGGAAACAAATAACAAAAATTAAACACTGAATTTCATCGGAATAAGGAAAAATAATAAGAAACACTGAATTTCTTCCGAAGAAATAAGCAAAGTGCTAAAATAAATAAATATATACATATAAAAGACACTGAAAAGTAAAGTAAAACTTTGGAAAAAGAAATTGCAGACAGCAACAACAAAACCAATAACTAAGAAGAAGATAACAGCTAACAGCAAGGGTGTCCAGTAAGAAATTTTTTTGCGGGGAAACGGTGAGTTTGTGTAATGTGATTATTTGATACTTATTTCGGGAGAATTTGATGGAAAATTTTTTTTGTGATGAATTTAAAAATAAACTCAAGGTGGTAGAGTACGGTATTTACGGAAATATAAATTAGAGGAAAAATAGAATACTGCCACTGCTATATTAACAATTTTTGGGAATTTATCGCTGGTTTTTGAACTTTTTTTTGCCTCCGCTTTCATTCTTCGCGAATATTTTGACGTTTAATTTCTTCACGTTTTTTTTTTTTGGATTTGGTCTATAAGGTCAGGTATTTCTCAAGGAAATTCGGTATAAATTTTTTGAGGCTTTCAATTTAGAATTCGAAAATGGTTACTAAAAGGAAATGCAAATATGACATTCAGCAGGTAGCTGTTTTTTGCTCTACTTTTGATAAAATCGATCCCGAAACTTTGACGATTTCACTTTTGGAAGTAAAGCAGTCCGAATTAGAGAGAAGATGGCTGAAGATGATAGAAACATTTGAGGAATTTATCATAGGCGAAGAAAATGTGAAGGAAGAAGATTTCCAAGACGAAGTTTCTTTGAAATACGAAGATGCTTGTGAGCAGTATCAGATTTTGAAGGCGAAAATAATGGAAATGGTGAAATCTAAAGCTCCAGAACCTAAAGGAACAGTAGTTCGTCAGTCGTCGCTTAAGCTACCAGCAGTCGAAATCCAAACATTTGAAGGAGGTTTCGAAAAATGGCCCGCATTTAGAGATATTTTCATGGCAGTAATTGGAAATGAGCCTTCTGTAGCCCCGGCTCAGAAATTATATTATTTGCTTGGCAAAACGAGGGGGGAGGCCTACCACCTCATAAAAGATTATGAGTTGGTGGATTCTAATTTCGAATTAGCTTGGCAGGCTTTGAAAAATCGCTACGAAAATAAGCGAATTTTAATTAACAACCAAATCAAGAAGATATATGGTATCCAGGCCCCTCAGAGTGAGACTTTAAAGTTTTTAAGGCTTCTTCAAAATACGGTCAACGATGGTTTGTCAGTTATTAGATCTTTCCAAGTCGAAGTAGGAAGTAATGACCCCTTTCTTATGCACATTTGCACTTCAAAGCTCCCAGAAGAAACTTCACGTGCATGGGAAGACTCCTTGAGTAACCACAAGGAACTGCCTACTTGGCAACAACTTAGCCAATTTCTGACTGAACGAATAGAAACGCTGGAAACTCTTACGAATTTGAGGAAGACGTCCGGCAGAGACAACAACACCTCCAAATCTCAAGTTTTTTATTCTAATACTGAAACCGAAGGAAATAAATTTAGTTGCAAAAAATGCAAACAGAATCATGCGTTACGGTTTTGCAAATATTTTAAGGGTTTGTCAGTCAAAGATAGAATAAAATATGTATATGCAAACAAAATTTGTGCGAATTGTTTTTCACCCAACCATTTCAAGATGAACTGTCAGAGTGCAAGTAGTTGCACAATTTGTAATAAAAGGCATCACACTATGCTACATATTGATGAAGATAAGTCGAGAAAATTTCCAGCTCCAAGGATATCATCTCAACAGAGTCGTCAATACGATGCAAGACCTACTGTGTCGGGTATTCAGAACAAAACGAAGCGGTCCAATTCTCATTCCGAAAGATCTTCCACTTCTAATGCAAAGGAGATAGAGTCAATTCAAGTTAATTTATCTCAACACAGTGGAACTACTATTTTACCAACAGCTTTGGTCCACGTAGAACATTTAGGCGAAAAATTTACTGTTCGAGCTTTAATTGATACAGGGTCGACTAGAAGTTTTATACTAAAACGTGTTCAACGGAATTTATCGATACCTCTCGAACCCCATCGTAGCGAAATATCAGGATTCGGTGAGACGGTGGTAGGAACTTCAAAGGGAAGGTGCTATGTCACAGTTAAATCTCGTATATCCGATTTTAAGATCAAAATCCGAGCGATTGTGGTACCAACATTGGCACATTTTATGCCTTCACGGCCGATTCTAATGCAAAATTTAGACGATATAAAAGATTTACCTCTTGCAGATCCCTATTTTTATAAACCTGCTGCAATAGAAATGATTATTGGTGGCGATTATTTGCCATTTATAAATTTGAGCGGCGTAAAAATGAATATTGGAAACTGTCTTGAGGCTCGAGAGTCTCATTTCGGGTGGTATTTATCAGGCCCTGAACCGGCCACACAGGTCCAATCATTTCATACATCGGTTTCGCCGTGCAGCGATCTGGTCCTTCATGAGCAGCTAAAGAAGTTTTGGGAGATAGAAGAGGTGGAAAAAGGAGATATTCAGTCGGAAAGCGACATATATTGTGAAAATTTTTATAAACGTACCACAACTCGGCAACCTGATGGACGTTACGTAGTGCGGCTACCTTTTAAGGAACAGTTTCCCAATGAGATTTTTTTGGGTCCTTCTCGAAATGTGGCTCTAGCACAGTACCACAGAATGGAGAAAACACTCGATAAAAATCCAGTTTTGAAAGCGCAGTACGCCGAAGTTCTACAAGAATATCTAAATTTGGATCATATGGAATCAGTTGTACATTTTGAACCCAAAGCTGAAAAGGTTTCTTCGTTCTTTCTACCCCACCACGCGGTTGTCAAGCCAGAGAGCAAAACCACCAAGGTTCGAGTAGTATTTAATGCCTCAAAGAAGACAGGAAGCGGATTTTCCTTAAATGATGTACTGTACCAAGGCCCAACGCTTCAAGCAGATTTGATGCAGCTGGTTCTACGATGGCGGAATTACAAATACGTATTCACAGGAGATATACAGAAGATGTATAGGCAAATTTTGATACATGAAGCGGATCGATCCTATCAACAGATATTATTCCGCGACAAAGCTGATGGACATGTGAATTCTTTTCAACTTAAAACGGTTACGTTTGGCGTCAATTGCGCCCCCTTTTTGGCGATCAGGACTCTACTTGAGTTAGGTCATGATTGCAGACACATTTATCCCAAAGCATCGGTTATTTTGAAAAACGAGGTTTATGTCGACGACATACTCTCGGGTGGACATACGCTTGAAGAAGCCAAGTTAAAACAAGATGATCTTATTAAAGCTTTGAAATCCGCTGGATTTCCCCTTACAAAGATGACCGCAAATAACCAGTTTCTACTCGAAAATTTGTGCCGGGAGGATCTTCTAGATGATGACTTTTTGAAGTTTGATGACTCCAGCTCTATAAAAACTTTAGGAATACGCTGGAATGCGGTAAGTGATATATTTTACTATGCGGTAGAACCAATTGAAAGTACCCCATCCGCGACAAAACGAAAAATCTTATCGGTCATCGCAAGACTATTTGACCCGCTAGGTTGGCTAGGTCCAGTCGTTATTATCGCTAAAACTTTGATGCAAGAATTATGGAAAGAAAAGTTCGATTGGGGTGAAGGGGTACCTCCACACATACTCCTGAAATGGAATTTATTCTTGAAAAACTTGCCATTTGTTTCAACCATTAAGATACCTAGATGGGTAGATTTCTCTCCAGGACATAGAATTCAGATACATGGCTTCTGTGACGCCTCAGAGAAGGCATATTGTGGTTCGGTATACATTCGAACAGAAAACGGAGTATAAAAAAATATTTCATCTGCGGTATCCTCTCAATAGATTTCTGGTGGAAACTCTAAGAGTATAGTAATATCACACTGAAAAGTTTCGCACGAATCTGTAGTTCTTAGTCCAATTTTAAACAGTAGGTCCCGTCGCTCATGTATAAAATTAAAATACAACATGAGTGGTATAAAAAGCTAGCTTTGTCATCCTTTCTAATGGGTTGTAGTCAAAGCTGCCAGATTTGACGATTCGTCGTCATTTTGACGATTTTGAGCTCCAAAAATACCATATTGACGATTTGACGATTTATTCCCTTATTTTGACTATTTTTGGAAATTAAATAATTTATATCATATTCTTTACTTTAGTACATTAAAACCCACTTTAAGCTTTGTGTTTGCGTTGCAATTGTTACTTTTGCAAATTTAGGTTAGTAATAACGAGGAGTGAAGTATTATATTTTTAAGTTATTTACGAACACCTGTGATGATTTTTCTGTATTTTATGCCTTTTTCATAACTTAACCTCTGCACGAAAGGAGTTCAACATACGAATACTCCGGCTAAAAAACGAATTTTGTCTGTAATACAGCGTGCAATCCGCTGGACAATCGATCACATACGGATGTGTTCGCCGAGAAAGACCGTGCTACGTAGGAATACATGATTCTCAAGTTCTTTTTTATTTTCCGCGAGTAAGATCCGTTGTAATGGCGATAGAACAGTGAAACACAAGCCACATTGCAACGATCCTCAAATGAATCAATAGAGTTCGATACCCTACCGTTATCAACGAGCAACTTCACACTCTCCTGTACGCGGAACGAGAAGTCTAAAAATAGACGTTGAGGCACCGGCCTATACATGAGAGTTGTATTCCATTCTCTTTTGGATATAAGTAAATAGTAAGATGATCAGATGAAGTGAAGTATTTCTTGTACTGTCTTAAGAAGCTAAGACAATGGAAAATGTGTCGGTTCCAGCGAACATCACACTGAATTTTCATGCTCAGAACGTCAAGAACTTCTGACTTTTTAATATTTACACCACCAATAGATTTAGACGATGAATTATTATTACTGCGATTTTGTGTCAATAAAAAACACTGGGGGAGACTGTTCAAACCATGAACAATTTTTTACTGAAAATTATATAAGACTTCTCGATGTTTAGAAAAAAATCTGAAATGAAAATGAAGGATAGTAGCTTTTAATTTCCAGCCTTGACTAAAATTAATAAAAAAAAAGTATTAGTATTATCACTAATGAAGAAAGTATTTAGCCACTAAATTCCTTAGAAGCAATATTATACAAAAAGATTATTTAAAACTTAGTTATCCTAACTGGTTCGACTTTAATATAGTATCTAATTTGATTAAAATGTTTTATTCTATGTACTTATATGTTTTTAATACTATAATATATTGTATAAACACTCGTTTTTAAAGTGTATTTTTATAATTATTTTTTTTTTTTTTTTGTTAAATGTGTTTTTATGTTTTATTTTTGAACTATAATAATATTATGTATGTTGAATTAACTTTATATGTTTTACTACAACAAAAATAATTTTTTTTTAAAAAACTTTCAATTTATATATTTATTTTTTCTGAAGATTTTATTTACAATTTCCGTGAACGTCTTTGACGATTTTAACAATTTTTTTTTTAATATTTGACGATTTGATGCTTTATTTATCTGGCAGCTATGGTTGTAGTGGTCAATTAAATAGGTAGGTAAGTATCTTAGTGAAAAGTAAGTAAAAACTGAATAATATCTCCAATTTCAATAAGTGAATAAAGATTGGCAGAGTTAAATATCAAAAAATTAAAAAACCTTAAAAACCGCCATCTTGTTGATGCTACAACTGTCAAATTAGTTGTCACTCATTCAGTCTGCTTTGCCTAATGACCAGGGATATAGTACTCTATAACACATTTATCAAAATTACAGTACTTTTCGGGCAACTCACTGCGCTAATTTTCATCAAAATATCATCTTCAGTGCTAAAGTCCATTTCTGGATGAATGGATACATGATTAAACAAAATTGAATAATTTTCCATATGAAATCCAAGAGCGTCCAAAGCATCCAAATTGCTACAGTAAAATCTTTTTTACACGGTCTTTTTTTACACGATTTTGAAATAACACGGTTCGTCAAGAAGAAAATTTTAATTTTTTTACACGTTTTTTTTTGGCTTACCACGAATTCAAAAAAAAAAATTATAATTTTTTCATGATTTTTTACAGTGTCTTACAGGCTAACATCATTATGGCAAATCTACTACACAGCATGTTTACTTTAAGGGAAATACCCTTTTTATTTAACATATCAGTTTATTGATGACGCAATATATAATTTCAAAGTGCTTAAAGTTAATGTTTAAGTTTATATTTTTATAAATTGGTGACAGCTTCAAATTATATAATCGGAATCGTTAATAACTTTTCAAAAGGTAACATAGTGTTAGGTTGTTATTGCAAATTCTGCAGTAGAACAAAACCAAATAGTTGCGTTAGACATATCTTCTGACGACAGTGATTTTAATCCAGTCCATAATAAACGTCCACGATTGTTATCAACCAGCGATGAGTAGCTGAACTTTTGTTTCCTAACTTTTTTGATGTATATTTTTTTATACTTATGGATTGAATTTAAATTGTGCAATTTATTTTCTTGTAATAAATATGAAATGTTTTGTTTTATTAATAAAGTTCGCTATCACTTTTTTTGCACGGTTTTTTAAGGAAATATTTGAATTTTTTTGCATTTTACACGATTTTTTATGGTTGTGAACATATTTCCAAATTTACATATGAACAGTGTATTTTTTTACACGATTTTGATTTACACGAATTTCTTAGGAACGTATCTACCGTGCAAAAAAAGATTTTACTGTATGTATTTTGAATTTTATGCTGACGGTGGAATGGGGTCATATTATATTTCAGCATATTATTTTGCTGAATATTATATTTTGTTGCAGAATTCAACAATAAATCGTGATTAGCTTTTAAGCCTCCTGCAATGGAATAATATTTAAATTAATAATCTAACGTGATTCTGTCCGATTTGAATGAGCTTCAGTTGTTATTTTATATCAATTGCATCCCACAGTTCTATATTGTAAGCTTCTGAACAGCAGCGTTATTCAGTAAAAACTCATATCTTTTTCAATCTCTATTAAACAATATGAGTAAAAGATTGCATTTTTGCGCACATACAAACGTACTTACGTACATACGTATGTATATTCGCTTTGTCGTCAATGCAATCGCAGACGTATGAGTAATATCGAAAAGTAATAGGATTTTTAATCTCTCATACGACAGAATATGAAATGAAAACATGAGGAGCAGTAAAACGAAACCAAATAAGGTCTTTACATCCAACTGTTAAATTTCGTCCCTTTTGGAAGACCCTACATACTATTGGGCAATTACAAGAATTCTATTAGAATTTAAAGCAAATAAAATCTTTGATATCGTAAATAATATAGGCGGGTAAAACGCGATTTAAATAATTTTAACAGCCCTCGACAACAGGATCAAAGAGAAAAAGGTATGATTTAAAAATTTCTTTAAACAACACAATGTGTTTAAAAACATATGCTTTTAAATAGAAAAAAAATCTATACAACACAGGTAACTGTTAAGTATTCTAGTCATTGATTGCAGGTTTGCCTTTATTTAATAATTTTTATTTCAGTTCCTCCACTTTATTTAGTTTCATAAAAAATTTTAATAAAAGAAAAATTTTGTTTTAGGGGACACCCGGATTTGAACCGGGGACCTCTCGATCTGCAGTCAAATGCT
>OV656873.1:69795369-69958101 GCA_927399465.1 Sarcophaga caerulescens
ATACATCCGTAGATAATATAGTTCATGAAGAACAATGTACCACTTATCCTGTTGAGTTTCTGAATTCAATCGAGTTATCTGGAGTTCCATCTCATAAGATAGAATTAAAGATTGGTGTACCAATCATACTTATGAGAAACATCAATGCACCAAAATTGTGTAATGGCACAAGACTTCGTGTAACTCATCTCAGTCGCAATATAATTGGTGCAAGAATATTGACAGGATCATGGAAAGGTGAGGATGTGTTTATTCCCCGTATTCCAATAATTCCAAAAGGTTTGCCATTCAACTTTAAACGTTTACAATTTCCAGTTAAACTAGCATTTGCTATGACCATTAATAAGTCTCAGGGTCAAACATTGAAGGTGGCTGGTTTAAATTTGGAGACACCATGTTTTTCTCATGGTCTATTGTATGTAGCCTGCTCACGGGTACCAAGTGGGAAAAATTTATATATTTTTACCCCAAATGGTAAAACAGCTAATATTGTGTATAGAAGCGTTTTATCAAAATAATAATACTATTTAATTTAATCCCAATATCCCAATCCTAATAATAATCCTGGACCGATTTTCTTGAAATTTGGGATATAGATCGAGTTTTTGTCGGTGCAGTTTATAGGCTATAAATCTTTTCAAAATTTTGACCACAAGGGGAGAAAAAATGGGACAAAGGAAGAAAAAATGGGCAAAAATTAGTACTTTATGCATAAATTTATTATTTTAAAATTTAGTATTTTATCTGTTTTAAAGGTATAGGGTTAAGTTTCCCAAATAGCTATTGAAGGTGTTTCGTTACCAAAGTTGAACCAAAAGGGCTCCAAAAAAGGGGAAATGGGCGAAAAACGGGCAAATTGGGTGCATTTATATTTAGGAGTATTCAAAAAACTGGGTTTTTATATACTTAAGTTACTCATTTTTGTATTTTTTTAAGTGTTAATAATAGAAATTTTTAAATTTCTTTAACAACAACAAATAATCACTGTTTTTTTTTTTTAATTTAAAAACATTTTTCATTTTTTAAACTAATCCAAACCCGCGCAACGCCGGGTACAATCTGCTAATATTTTATAATATGCTCACTGAAATGTCACGAAGTCAATAAATCATTAGGTTTTTGAACGAAATCTGTGTTGGATAAAAAATCATTGCCTTTCTCAACATAGTCTACCAGGTAACTTTCATATTTATATAAAGTGGGCTATTAAAAACTTTAAATTAAAATAAAAACTGTTTGATATTTAGCCAAATTAATTTTTTTTTTGTTGTGAACTGCAATTGTTCCGGTTAGAAGTGGAGGATTATTTCATTTACCGTGAACTTATTTGGTCAGACCAATTTTCGTGCACTTTTGTGTATTGGGTCGTATCTCGGTAATGACATCACGAATGTTGGCCTTCAAATTCTCAATTGTCTCTGGTTTGACGGCATAACACTTTTCTTTATCGGCGCTCCAAAGAAAATAGTCCAGCAGTGTCAATTGCCAATTGACCATTGCTGTTAATTAAAAGGCCATCAAACGTTTGACGCAATAAATCTATTGTGGCATAAAATGTGTGGCAAGTTGCACCATCCTGTTGAAACCAAACATCGTTCACATCAATACCATGATGAGCGGGAAGAAAAAATTCGGTTATCATTGTGCGATAGGTCTACAGTCACTCGTTTTTGTAAGATCACGTGTAAGTTTTCAGAGCCCCAAATACGGCAATTTTGGTTATTAACCCATCAAGATGAAAATGAGCTTTATCCGAAAATATAATTTTTTTTTGGCAAAATCGACATAATCGTGCATTTTCTCGTTGGCCCAATAAATCCCTACGTTGCTCAAGCGTAAATCAATTTATTACGTTCAGTGGAGAAAATATACTGAATTTTGTGATAGAACAGAACGACATAAGTATTGCTAGATTCGAAATAACTGATGGTTCAAATTTAAACCGATAGATGGCCACCCTTTATTATCCCAGATGTATTTTTTTGAACTTTTAATATAAAAATGTCTTTTGGTTTATAAGAATTCTTAAAAAATATTGAAAAACGTACTTCCCTTGAATAAATTACTTTTAACGCGCGATATCTTGCACACATTTTTACTGCACAAATAAAGTGTAAACTTTTTCCTCATGTTCTTGAAACTTGAAAGTATTTTGTCTAAAAAGCAAAACAATATCATTTAAATTTAGGTTGATAGGTAACTAGGTTGAAAGTGAGGAGACCAAGCATAATGGCTCAAGAATGTAAGCAATCATCTCAGCTTATTGTGTGCTCACCATTAAGGGATATCAAACATACTTGTTATAGGAAGTCTGTATCTTAAATTAACTTCATTAGCTTCTTCCACTCCACTCCTCTGAGATGAATTATGATTAACATGGTGTGTTACTTACTTACTCACTTAACTGGCTAATATAAATCCACAGTTTTCGGTAGTTGGTTCCACCAACCGATAATAGGGCTATTTCGACTTGGACCTTCTAAGGCAAACAAGGTCCTCTTTGTCGACTTCAGGAGATCCACGCATCAAATAGCCGTCACGCCGGAGAATCCTCATCCATTCGAATGACATGGCCGAGCAAGCGCAGCAGCTTGATGTTAACACGCTGCACGACGTCCACATCGTTTAAAAGCTCGTTGGATCGAATGCGGAAATCACCGCCAACTCGCACTGGACTGAAGATATTACGTAGAACGTTTCTCTTAAATACTCTCAAGGCTGCTGCATTAGTACTACAACGATATGAACAGTGTTCCATTATTTATATATCTTCACTATATGCCCTCCAGAATATCTTTGAAGTTCCTCTTGTTTCCGACATTTCCGAACACTTTGATAGGCTGGTTATGAGAGCACTAAAAGGCATTGGATTATCACGGGCTACGTTATGTAATGTACAAGCTTTGTTAACTAAATTTTTCTCTTCTTAAATTCATATCACTCCTAAATGTCTAGGTACTTATATAATATCCATGCTGGAGTATTGTTAAATGCCTTCTTGCTTGCCTGGATGCTACTGTCAAGATTGTCATTTGTCAATCTGTAAATTCCACAGACAGTTTTACGAAACTATCACTTGCCTTAATCATACTCGTATATGGCCTTATCGCATGTATGTACCTCCGCTTGGGAAACCAATTATTTTCTTTGAGTTTGAGTCAAAAATGAGTCATAAAAAATAACCAGAGGTTGATAAATAACCGGTCATTTTACAGGGTACTGTAGACTCAGAGTACTCTTGTTAAGAATGAGGATTCTATTAAGCTCAACGTGTAAATTCTGTGACGATGAAAATGAAATATCGCCACAAATTCTAGGAACCTCTGAGGCATCCTATCATATCAGGTGCTGGATAGGGAATTTTCGTTGTTTACGTCTACTAGGCTGCGGCGACTACAAAGATTAAATGACCGAAATTCAAATCAGTTCTGTTGATTTGATTCTATTAACACCGTCAGATAAATTTTTTTTATTCTTGAAATCTTTTATTTACACGCACTTTTAATTTGTAAAACGCAGCTTTTTCTCATACAGTTTTCATTTCTATTATCATTCATTTTGTTACTTACCACTAATCAAACGATCGACGTCTGCCTACTCCAGCAATACAACATTATTTGGTTTATTTTGACATCTTTTTGATTAGCATGCAGATTAAAGTCTGCATATTCTTCTCCATTTAAAAACAATGTCAATGTAAGTCTGTGGGTGTTCAATTGCTATCAGATACTGGTAAATTATGCTTAATGTATAGTAACTCTGATCTCTAACAGTTTCAATTACTCCAACTCTTATTTGATACACAATACCTTATCTTTCCCTTCTCCTACGATTGTAATGTGTAATTTCATTATTTCAACACATCGCTCTGAATGACTAGTGTCCATCGCATTCATTATTACGAGTAATTCATGAATATGATCTTTAAGCATCTTTTTATTGAATGCTATTATGTTGAGGCATTTTACTATAGCTCAGGCATAAAGAACAGCATGCAATTACTAAATTATTTTTGTTCTTTCTTCTATTCTTAGTTCAAAATTACATTCAATTACAATTTGCAACAAGCCAGACACTATGACTGTACTGTTATCATTTTGTTTAACAACTTTGCATAGAAACAATAACAAAATCGTTTCTTAAATTATTTGAGCGTTTTTCTGCTTCGTTATGTCGCTTAATCCGTTCATTCCCTTGAAAGAAAGTGAAATGCATCAGTTTAGTTACAGTTTTATGTGCACAGCCAGGGAAATGAGGAGCGTGAAATTAATTTCGTGAATTTCTTAAGCGTAAAGCCACAAATAAAGCAACGCTTTATGAAAAATTAATAACTCATAAATTAGCATTTACGGGGAATTAACGTCGTGTTAAATAGTTGTTGGGAGAATGCAAAGGAAATTTTCATGGCAGTGAACTTCATATTGTGAAATAATAAAGTTTTGAATATATTATTGACTCTATTATGGCTTAGGTACAGTATGTCAACGTTTATGTAGAAGCGTCAGATGTAATGGTATGAAGAAATGTGCTGAACGGTCGCAGCAAATCCTTGTCGAGACAAATGCTGATCATGCTCTATCAGAAGCAACATGCTGAAGATGATTTCCATGGTTCCGAGATGACGATTTTGATGTGTGAAATGAAGAACGTGAAAGACAACCAAAAAAGTTTAAAAATTCCGTATTGCAAACCATATTAGATGAAGATGTCACTTTGACTCAGAAACCAATGGCATTTTAAACATTTCAAAAATCGCCTGCGGCCAATGTTACTACAACTATGGCGTTAAAAAAAAATATCTTGCAAGCGTAATCGTGTTATAATATCGTGTAGTCGTAATCGTGTTAGTTTTATAATAATCTGTATATATAAAAATGAATGTGCATTTATTTGTTTGTGGGTTTGTTTGTGGGTTTGTTTGAAGTCTATAGACGGCTAAACGGCTGGACCGATTTCCTTGCAATTTTAACAGTACCTTCCTGTATGTTTGGAAGGTACTATAGGCTACTTTTTATTTTAAAATTTCAAGTAGGCGAGGTGCCACGCCCACATACCCAATAAGTATTTAATGTGGGATGTCTCATAAACTGCAAAAGCTAGATTCCTAAAATTTTGTAGGGACAACTTTGACGTCTGTATGAACAAAATGGGCAGACTTGCTGTAATGGGCGTGTCATTTCCTATAAAAATTTTAATTAATATATCTAAGAAAATATAACAGTTAGAGTCCTAAAATTTTGTCGAATCCGCTTTAGTATCAATATGAATATTTTAGACAAAAATGGGCTGACTAGGAAAAGGGGGCGTGGTACTTCCCATATGACTTAAATTTAAAACTTCTTATATTTGGGAAATCATTATAGATAAAATCATCAAACTGTACACGGGCAACACTGAAATCCGTATGAATAATTTGTGAAGAAATTGCAGGACTAGCAATAAGAGCGAGACCCTCCCATAGAAATATGATACAAAAGTTCGTGTACATAGAAAACTATTAGAGCTAGAATCTAGAATCTTTGACTTGAATCTTGACACTTCTTTTTCTTTTTATTGATTTTATTAATCGTACCGAATTTTGAACGGAGTACATTTTGAAAGTCAGCCTATATTGTTACTTTGGAATTAAGCATTTACAAGCCAATTTGAGAATTGAGACTCAGAAAGAAATTACTTGACCGTTAGAGTTGTTGGTATTTTTTGTTGGTATTGTTTGTTAATTTAAAGGCTAAGTAAAGATTTATTAGCATTACCGTATTGGTTGAAATAAGTTTCTTATGAAAATAATTTTGAATTCCGGCCCCATACACTAAGTTTTGGACCAAGTTTGAACTTTCCTCGTGTAACAGTTTTTGCTGGTATTTTTGAGGTCGATATATCTAGGCACTGTGAAGATATGAATCTTTTTTGATTTTACTCTTCGCTCTATTTTTTGCACCAAGATCTACGCGCAAGGTGTCTACGAAAAACTTGTTAATATTGTCTAAGGTTTATTGTATCAATCTGGTTTAATATTCGATAAGTATTTTTGTGCAGGCAATTAGTTCCAAAACAAACAAAACGGAAATCCAGAACAACATGAAAATTATTAAACTGTGTTGTGCTAAAAACTTGATAGTTTGCTCAAAGTATGTACGTCAGAACCAATTACGTAAGTATTATAATCGGGTAGGCCATCTATTGGTTTAAATTTAAGCCATCGGTTATTTCGAATCTGGTAATACTTATGTCATTCTATTCTATCACAAAATTCAGTATATTATCTCTACTGACAGTAATGAATCAATTTTCGCTTGAGCAAAGTTGGGATTTATTGAAAATTTATTTCCAAAACAAAAACAATTGATCGGAAATTGAACGAGTTAGAGTCTAAGTCAGTGGCATAAAATATGTGATGCAAAATCAAAATGGTAATTTATTACAAAAAAAAAAAAAATAATATAAACGAATATAGGCCTTTATGTTGCCATATTTTGGTATAAAGTACTACTGCATTAGTTTTTCTCAAGACACTAAACTTGCCATAAACGCTTACGTTTGCTTTGGCTATTATGACAGAACTCTTATTTATGTATTTATGGAAATTTATTCAATAATAGTTATGAATATTATAAGCTGTTAAAAAAAACAATTATAAAGGGTGATTTTTTAGCTATTATCTTTTTGGCAACACTGGTTTAAACAGCTCACGCACGTTTCGTGTTTTGTTTCACTGTCAAACATATTCAGTTTGGTCTATAATTTAACCATGAATCGTCTTACGAATGATCAAGGCTTGCAAATCATTGAATTAGGCATCATTGGACCGTACTTCTTCAAAGATGCTGCGAATCGTAACGTTACTGTGAATGGTGAGCGCTACCGTGAGATGATATCCAACTTTTTTTTGCCCAAAATGCAAGAGCTTGACTTGAATGACATGTGGTTTCAACAAGACGGTGCCACATGCCACACAGCACGCGTAACAATGGACTTATTGAGAGGCGAGTTCGGTGAACATTTTATTTCACGTTCGGGACCGGTCAATTGGCCGCCTAGTGTAACACATCATTTTATTAATTACTCAGATATTACACAAAAATCGTTATTATAATTGGTGATACAAATTTCATTTATAGTAGTTGGCATACATTCCCTTATACTTTATGTTTCAAGATCTTATAACTGCATTTTTTTACAGCATCCCATGTATTATATTTTCTTTTCAATTTTTTTTATTCTCCCACTTCATTTTTTTTTACTTTTAATGAGAGGACACCTATGTATATACTCTCAAGATATCAGGCAAAAGAAGGGAAAAGAAGAAGGAAAAGGAAAAACCAGTATTACACAGTTAGGGAGAGCATATCTATGATATGATATAAAGATTATATGATTATAATATATAGATTATATAGGAGAATAATAAGCCCCGTTATTTATTTGAAACAGAACCGAAGTTTAATCGAAGGCTCAGGATTTGCTTTAGGTCTTTTTAAATTGATCAGTGAGACCTTCAACAACTGAAGGAGAAACAGAATAGTGTTGCAGTGAGTGAAGGAAGGAAAAAAAAAAAAAGAAAAAAAAAAAAAAGAAAAAAAAAGTTGTTTTTATTGTGAATCGAAAAAAAAGTTAAATTTTTATAACCTAGTGAAATTGATTGTATATATAAATTAAAAATTGATATATATACATATGAAACAATAATTATTTTTTTTTTTTGAAAATAGAAAAAAAAATTAAATAGAAAAAAAAAAAAAGGAAAAGAACATCATAGTGCAAAGGTAAAGTTATAATAAGGTAGTGTTTTTTTTTTATATTTAAATTTTTATATTGAATGTTTCATATAGTTCATTTTTACATTTCACCAGTACCTCGAGTGAATCACGAATTTCCCAATTTGAAGAAGACCAAAGTGGCAATTCACTCGAGGGAAATTTGGCATTTCTTGGCAAAATTCTGCTAATAAAATATCTGGGAGCAGCAAAGATCAAGATTCCATTGAAGTCTTCCTTTGAATAACTTTGAAAGGTCAACCGAAACGACGTAATCTGCTCAAATATAATCAATCTTAAACATAAAAGAATATTTCGTCTTGATTGAATCCACTAATCCCTATTCAAATCTTATAATAATATATACTATAATAACCATATAAAATAATAACCCTAATTTCTCCATTATATTATTGATATCCTATTGTATATTTTTTTTTGAAAAAAATCTATCTATCCATTCTTTGAAACTATAATGTTTAAATTTTAAATTAATTTTAAATACCATAAAAAAAATACCATATGTTATATTAAATTATTTTTTTTAATTCTACCAACATGCACTTGTAAAATACTATTAAATTATATTATTATATAAAATACTATTAAATTATAATTTCATTTACCTTGTAAATATTTTCTATGTAATACTAATTTTTCTTATATATACTCAATTCTATACCTAACCATTTATCTCTTATATATAAAAAAATACTAATTACTTATATACGAGTCCATCAAATGAAGCTGAAGGCCTTCCGCATCGTTGGAATCGGGACCCTACTGTAAGTCAAAACTTATATTTCTTTGTTTAATACACATTCCTTTATTATTTAAGTATTAGTGTCTACAAATATACCAGTGATGGCATTTTTTTTTAACTTACGATTACGTGTAGTGAAATAATTACGAGAAAAAAAAAGTACCAAATGAAGTACTATTGTTTTTGTACCATCACTGTTATCTGTATTACGTATTTTCTCCTGTTATTACAAAAGAGTAATTCAAGATGATTCTCTTATTGAATTCTGATATATTTGCGTTAGTTTTTTTTTTTCTCTTTATCTTAAATTTCTCTTTTGTAATAATTAATAGAGTAATCACTTGTGTTAACTTGTGATGATAGCAATGTCATGCTAATTAGTTTTCTTTATAATAATTTCATGCTATCCATAAAATAAGATATTTTTTATATTGTTCTAAGTTTTTTTTTTGAATTATTATGCCAATATAACCGAATATTAATTAGTAAGATGGAAACATAATTTTTTTTTTTGGTAGAACTTCATGGGCGTAGGTTTGGTTTAGTCCTTGTAGGGGTTTTCGTAATAGATTTTCCCTAAAACGAAAACCATGGTAGGGTGGGTTTCAGGGACGTAGCACCACGACCACGCTACTTGGAAAACAGGCAGGAACGAGTAAGGTGTTTTTTTTTTTGTGTTGACCAAAGTGAGGCATGTGAATCGCACGTAAAATTTTTTTGTTCTTATATTTGTGGTACGAAATTGGACGCGCGGAACAAGATCCCCTCCCACAACTCCCGATCTAGCTAGCTCTCAAGTACGTGCGTAACGTTCCAAAGTTCGTCCAATGAAAAAACAAAATCAATTTCCTGTTAGGGAAACTGAGGAGAGAAAAAGTACAGTAAAGGCACCGTACATTAATTTAATTTAAATTTACCCAAAAATATAACAAAAATTGGCGCCCAACGTGGGGCCCACGAAACAAAAGGAGTTTGAAATATGTTGATTTCTATTACACCTATCATAATTAACTTCATTGTTTGAGGCTCTACTCTAATATTTATTTTTTTTTTTGTCACACACAATTAATATAATAATACATTATGGATATTATTTTTCATGCTAATGTCTCACATTGTGTTTGTCCCTATATTTGGTTTAGCCAAGAATGTAATTTCGTTTTTGTATAAGCGGAAATATTGGACGTAAACTGCTAATTAGTTTAGTTCAATCCCTTGTTACATAATGTATATTCATTCCTTTTTGTTAGTGAACATAGCTTGTAAGAATATATCTTAGGATTCTCTAATGTGGTACTTGCAGATATAAAATTCAATTTTTGAAAGATAAGCATTGGATATACGATTTTGAAGCTATAATGATTTGCACAAATCGTCCACTTGTCATTCATAATTGGTTTTATGTTTCATTTAGCATATTAGTTAAGTCCACCAATGCTCGAAATTCTTGTTTTTTATTTTTTTTTTCTCAACCATACCTATAAGCCCAATTGAAGTTTTACTGAAGATATATAACAATTAATTTTTTTTTTGCTTGGAAAATGTCTATTGCTCATGGCAATGAAAATCTTGTTTCTCTAGTGGAAGATAATCATAGACAATGTTCAATTTGTAAGAAAGATTATGAAATTGATGATATTATAGTTTCCACACCATGTAATCACATATTCCACAAGAACTGCATAGTGAATTTACTTAAGCAGACTCAGAGTTGTCCTATATGTGAAAAAGCCTGTAGACAGACGAAATTGAAATCACATAATATTTTAGCAGGTACTGAAAAGCAGGCCGCTGATACTCAAATTCCTGGCGGTAGTAATCAAAACATATCAACTGGTGCAATACCTAAAGTCCCAGCTGGAAATAAGAGAACTAAAAGAAATTTATTACCCGAGAATTTAGATGAGACACCTGTCCATCATCGTGTTAGTAACGAACCTTCTAATATTAGTCATTTACTCAATATTTCTCAAAATACAGTTAACTCACAAAATATGCCGCAACATATAGGTATTCATAATGTTAGTGATAACACACTTCAAAATTTGATAAATGAAGCTATTAGAAATCAGTTAGCCACCCTAAACCTGAATCCAGATACTCTATTTAGACCTAGTCTAGGTAGTCAAGGTGGTCAAGGTAATCAAAATCAATATATACAAACCCGAAGTAATGATACCAATAGAGCTGCTGCTCACAATTCCAGACAAAATCGAAATTTCAATTATAATCTGAATAGAAACAGTACAAGTCGACAGAACGATAGAAGATCAGTACACCTAGACCTTTCTACTGATAAAATTACAAATATAATGTCAGGTTGGCATTTGAAATTCAATGGTGAAGGTGAAGATGGATTATCTGTTGATAATTTTATTTATAGAGTACACGCTCTCACTGTTCAAAGTTTACGCGGTGATTTCGAAATTTTGTGTAGACATATTCATTTACTTTTTACTGGCAAAGCTTTGGATTGGTTCTGGAGATTTCATCGAACATGCACACGACTTGATTGGGAAACTATTTGTTATGAATTGAAAAACCAGTTTCGTGATCGTCGTACAGATTTTGACTTAAGGGAACAAGTTAGATGTAGAAGACAGAGAATGGGTGAAAGGTTTGATTTATATTATGATTCAATATTACAAATAACCGATCGTTTTCAAACCCCAATTAGTGAATTTGAATTATTAGAAATAATTAAGCGTAATTTGAAGCCGGAAATCCGGAAAGAGCTTTTATACTTTAGTATTAATTCTATTGCTCATTTGAGAGAATTTGTTAGAAAGCACGAAATATTAGAAGAAGAACTTGAATCACGTCGTTCAAATAGGACTTTTGCTTCTCGCAAAACTGTATCTGAAATTGTAGACGATAATATAGATGAAAGCGTAGTTCAAGTAGAAGAAGTTGAGGAAATTTCTTGCTGGAATTGTTTAGAAAAAGGTCATCGTTATGATGATTGTTTAAAGGAAAGGAATATTTTTTGTTACGGATGCGGTGCACTTAACATTTTCAAACCCAATTGTACAAACTGCAACAAGTTTCCAAAAAACTATCAAACGAAAAGCAAACCGAAACTATTTCAATCCAAAGCGACACAAATTTAAGGACCTTTGGATGTCAAACGGATTCTAATATATATAATACCATTAAGGCTTTAGTTATAGACAATATTCCGAAATATTTAAAACCATATCATGTCAGACTTAAGGAATATAAGGAGGCCAAATCCAGGATTTTTGAAAAGGAAATTAGTGAAGTTAGAATTACTAAACGAGTCAAAAGGAATACAAGAAGACTGAGGGATTACTGGAAGAATTTAATTAGGAACCGCAAACACTTCTGTTCAGCTATTATATCTAATGTTAACCAGTTAGATATCAGACCATTTGCTACTGTGAAAATTTTTGGTGAAGATGTAGTAGGCTTAATTGACACTGGTGCAACAGTTTCTTGTTTTGCGGCTGATTATGCTCGGAAATTTTTAGAGAACGGAAAACATAAATACAACAAGTTTAGGATCAGACTGAAAACAGCCGATGGAACGGATCATTCAGCAGTAGGCAGTGTGACAACGTTGGTAACATTTCGTGGAGAGACTAAACCTATCACGTTTTTAATAATTCCACACTTGACACAAAATCTATATTTGGGTGTAGATTTCGTTAAAATCTTTGGTCTAGCGAAAGATTTGTTTTTAGAAAGTTCAAGTACTGAACCTAAACATATTCTGAATGAAGTTACCTTACCTATAGATAGTAATTTTCATGTTATAGACGCTGATGATAGGAGACGACTTAATATTGCCATTAATTCTTTTCCATCATACGCAATAGAAGGTCTTGGTAGAACATCGCTCATTACCCATGTTATAGATACAGCAGATAACCAACCAATCAAACAGAGGCATTTTTCTGTTTCACCTGCGGTCGAGAAACTAATGTTCGAGGAAATTGATCGCATGTTGCGATTAGGTGTGATTGAAGAATCTCAAAGCCCGTGGTCATCGCCTGTGGCTTTAGTACAAAAACCTGGAAAGGTTAGGCTCTGTTTGGACGCCAGAAAACTTAACAGTGTTACCGTTAAGGATGCTTATCCATTACCTCTTATCGATGGTATTCTCAGTAGGCTCCCAAAGGCTAAATTCATTACGAGTCTAGACCTAAAAGACGCCTTCTGGCAAATTCCATTGGACGAAAAGTCAAAGGAGAAGACAGCTTTTACTGTACCTGGACGACCTTTATATCAATTCGTTACCATGCCATTTGGATTGTGCAATGCTCCACAGACAATGTCACGTCTTATGGACAAAGTTATACCTGCTCATTTGCGTACCAAAGTTTTCGTTTATTTAGATGATTTACTTCTTATTACAGAATCTTCTGATGAACATATTTTATTATTACATGAAATAGCACTTTGTATCAGAAAAGCGAATTTAACTATTAATATTGAGAAAAGTAAATTTCTTCTTAAGGAAGTGAAATATTTAGGTCATATCATTGGTTATGGACAGATCAAAACTGATCCTGACAAGGTAAAATCTATTCAGGATTTTCCTTTACCGACCTCCGTACGACAATTAAGAAGATTCTTAGGTATGTGTGGATGGTACAGACGTTTTATTCGAAATTTTGCAACTTTGACGATACCGCTAATGGATATGTTGAGGAAAAATCGAAAATTTATTTGGACTGACGAAGCAAAGTGTTCATTTAACGAGCTTAAAAACTCTCTGTGCTCGGCACCTGTGCTTCATAATCCAGATTTTACACGTCCGTTTTCGATCCAATGCGATGCGAGTCAATATGGAATAGGCGCTGTTCTTGCACAGAAAAATGATGAGATGGAGGAAGTACCGATAGCATATATGAGTCTAAAGTTAACAGCGGCTCAAAGAAATTATACGGTATCGGAACAAGAATGTCTTGCAGCTGTTAAAGCTATTAAAAAGTTTCGTGCTTATATAGAAGGACACGAATTTGAAGTTATCACAGACCATGCGTCCCTGAAATGGCTTATGAATCAGACGGATTTACATGGACGTTTAGCAAGATGGGCTTTAAAATTACAAGGATTTAATTTTACAATTCGTCATAGAAAAGGAAGCCAAAATATAGTTCCAGATTCGTTATCTCGAATGTATTCGGAAAACAATGAGGAAGTTAAATATCATAACTTAGACAACAATTTTATAGCAGAAATTGAAAATTCAGTTGAAATTGATTTAGATTCGGATCAATTTAAATCTACAGAATACCTTTCGTTAATAGAGAAACTGAAATCTAAACTCAATTATCTTCCTGATTTTAAAATTGTTGATGGATTTATTTATAAAAAGTGTAATTATTCTTCTGGTGATAATTTACAAGAACAATTATCATGGAAACTTTGGGTACCTTCTTCAATGACACAAGATCTCATTAAAAGAGCTCATGATCATCCCTTATGTGCTCATGGTGGTGTTGGTAAGACATTACATCGTCTTAAAACTTTTTATTTTTGGCCCAAAATGGCAAAACAGACAGCTGATTATATTTCATCGTGTGATATTTGCAAACAGACGAAAGCTTCGAATAAATGTCTAAAACCTCCCATGGGTCAACCTTCCACATCTGTTCGTATTTTTCAAAAGTTATATTTAGATTTATTAGGTCCATATCCTAGATCATCTTCTGGAAACATAGGAATAATTATAGTTTTAGATCATTTGTCTAAATTTCATTTTCTTGAACCGATAAGAAAATTTACATCCAATACCATAATTGAATTCCTTGAAAAACGTATATTCCATATATTTGGCGTACCTGAAACAATTACTACTGATAATGGTGTACAGTTTAAGTCTAAACTGTTTAAAGACTTTTTGGAAACGTATGGAGTGTTTCATAATTTAACCGCTCTTTATTCTCCACAAGCAAATGCTAGTGAACGAGTAAACAGATCAGTTTTAGCTGCAATTAGAGCCTATGTAAAACCAAGTCAAAAGGATTGGGATGAGAAACTTTCAGCGATTAGTTGTGCTCTTCGAAGTTCAGTTCACATTAGCACTGGATTTTCACCTTACTTTCTAGTATTTGGTCAAAATATGCTAACAAATGGTAGATCGTATAAATTATTACGAAATTTAAGGACTTTGGAAACATCTGATATAGACTTGAAGACTGATGAAAAAATGGAATTGTTACGAGAAAAAGCTATGGAAAGAATTCGTAAATCATTTGAAAGGAATGTAAAATATTATAATCTCCGATCACGACCTGTAAATTTTGATGTTGGTCAAATGGTGTACAGAAGAAACTTCGCTCAATCCAAGGCAGCAGAGCATTTCAATAGTAAACTTGCGAATCAGTTTGAGAAGGCTAAAATTAGAGCTAAACATGGATCTTGTTATTATGAACTGGAAGACATGTCAGGTAAATCATTGGGAACATTTCATGCTAAAGACATCCGATCATAGGATCACAGTTAAAAAGATTTCATAATTCATATATGTGCTTGTCAAAGTGGACAAAACAAAATAAGTCTTCAGCGTTTGCTTCATTATAAATATAATTCTTCAAAAGCTGTTTTGTAACACATCATTTTATTAATTACTCAGATATTACACAAAAATCGTTATTATAATTGGTGATACAAATTTCATTTATAGTAGTTGGCATACATTCCCTTATACTTTATGTTTCAAGATCTTATAACTGCATTTTTTTACAGCATCCCATGTATTATATTTTCTTTTCAATTTTTTTTATTCTCCCACTTCATTTTTTTTTACTTTTAATGAGAGGACACCTATGTATATACTCTCAAGATATCAGGCAAAAGAAGGGAAAAGAAGAAGGAAAAGGAAAAACCAGTATTACACAGTTAGGGAGAGCATATCTATGATATGATATAAAGATTATATGATTATAATATATAGATTATATAGGAGAATAATAAGCCCCGTTATTTATTTGAAACAGAACCGAAGTTTAATCGAAGGCTCAGGATTTGCTTTAGGTCTTTTTAAATTGATCAGTGAGACCTTCAACAACTGAAGGAGAAACAGAATAGTGTTGCAGTGAGTGAAGGAAGGAAAAAAAAAAAAAGAAAAAAAAAGTTGTTTTTATTGTGAATCGAAAAAAAAGTTAAATTTTTATAACCTAGTGAAATTGATTGTATATATAAATTAAAAATTGATATATATACATATGAAACAATAATTATTTTTTTTTTTTTGAAAATAGAAAAAAAAATTAAATAGAAAAAAAAAAAGGAAAAGAACATCATAGTGCAAAGGTAAAGTTATAATAAGGTAGTGTTTTTTTTTTATATTTAAATTTTTATATTGAATGTTTCATATAGTTCATTTTTACATTTCACCAGTACCTCGAGTGAATCACGAATTTCCCAATTTGAAGAAGACCAAAGTGGCAATTCACTCGAGGGAAATTTGGCATTTCTTGGCAAAATTCTGCTAATAAAATATCTGGGAGCAGCAAAGATCAAGATTCCATTGAAGTCTTCCTTTGAATAACTTTGAAAGGTCAACCGAAACGACGTAATCTGCTCAAATATAATCAATCTTAAACATAAAAGAATATTTCGTCTTGATTGAATCCACTAATCCCTATTCAAATCTTATAATAATATATACTATAATAACCATATAAAATAATAACCCTAATTTCTCCATTATATTATTGATATCCTATTGTATATTTTTTTTTGAAAAAAATCTATCTATCCATTCTTTGAAACTATAATGTTTAAATTTTAAATTAATTTTAAATACCATAAAAAAAATACCATATGTTATATTAAATTATTTTTTTTAATTCTACCAACATGCACTTGTAAAATACTATTAAATTATATTATTATATAAAATACTATTAAATTATAATTTCATTTACCTTGTAAATATTTTCTATGTAATACTAATTTTTCTTATATATACTCAATTCTATACCTAACCATTTATCTCTTATATATAAAAAAATACTAATTACTTATATACGAGTCCATCAAATGAAGCTGAAGGCCTTCCGCATCGTTGGAATCGGGACCCTACTGTAAGTCAAAACTTATATTTCTTTGTTTAATACACATTCCTTTATTATTTAAGTATTAGTGTCTACAAATATACCAGTGATGGCATTTTTTTTTTAACTTACGATTACGTGTAGTGAAATAATTACGAGAAAAAAAAAGTACCAAATGAAGTACTATTGTTTTTGTACCATCACTGTTATCTGTATTACGTATTTTCTCCTGTTATTACAAAAGAGTAATTCAAGATGATTCTCTTATTGAATTCTGATATATTTGCGTTAGTTTTTTTTTTTCTCTTTATCTTAAATTTCTCTTTTGTAATAATTAATAGAGTAATCACTTGTGTTAACTTGTGATGATAGCAATGTCATGCTAATTAGTTTTCTTTATAATAATTTCATGCTATCCATAAAATAAGATATTTTTTATATTGTTCTAAGTTTTTTTTTTGAATTATTATGCCAATATAACCGAATATTAATTAGTAAGATGGAAACATAATTTTTTTTTTTGGTAGAACTTCATGGGCGTAGGTTTGGTTTAGTCCTTGTAGGGGTTTTCGTAATAGATTTTCCCTAAAACGAAAACCATGGTAGGGTGGGTTTCAGGGACGTAGCACCACGACCACGCTACTTGGAAAACAGGCAGGAACGAGTAAGGTGTTTTTTTTTTGTGTTGACCAAAGTGAGGCATGTGAATCGCACGTAAAATTTTTTTGTTCTTATATTTGTGGTACGAAATTGGACGCGCGGAACAAGATCCCCTCCCACAACTCCCGATCTAGCTAGCTCTCAAGTACGTGCGTAACGTTCCAAAGTTCGTCCAATGAAAAAACAAAATCAATTTCCTGTTAGGGAAACTGAGGAGAGAAAAAGTACAGTAAAGGCACCGTACATTAATTTAATTTAAATTTACCCAAAAATATAACACTAGATCGTGCGATTTAACGCCTTTAGACTATTTTTTGTGGGGCTATGTTAAAGCTCATGTCTATACAGACAATCCCGCTTCAATTGACGCATTGGAAGACAACATTGAAGCATTGTCCAAATAACAATTTGGACAATAAACTTTTTTTTATATATTACTGAATTTTAAACTGTTAAAGATAAAGTGCTATTAATGAATTTCAAACCTTTGCAATTATATACATAACTGAATTAAAATTATATGCGTTAACCAACACTAGTTCTTAAGTTCGAAAAGTATCTCTAGCGTATAGATAATTTATATCTGTATATATATCGATTTACAGATATAGATGAATTTTTAATTTTCCTAAGGGATAAAATCATTTGCAACAATCACTTTTCATTTTGTACTTGAATTATTAACATTAACTTCTACTTGTCAGCTTGCAACATCAAGATTAACAATTTATCTTGCATTAAAATCATCATTATAAATATATACCTACAAAATATATTGAAGTCATCATAAGCCCCAACACACACTCCATCTTAATCCACTTGGTTAAAATTGGTACTCTACACAAGGTAAGATTTCCCATATTTTACTCTTATTAAAAGAAGAATCACTAATTCTTTCTGTTTTATCTCTCTCATCTAACCCTAATTATAACTACATCGCGTAATTATAATCGCAACTCTCTCTGGAAGTTTGGTACACTTGCTTTCAACCCCTATTTACCAATCTTCCACAAGAGAGTTTGCTTAAAATAACACTCGTTATTTCAGCATTTATTCGTGAGATACCGGCCGAAATGTTGGAAAGAGTATGCCAAAATTGGACTTAGCGGATGGACCATTTGAGGCGCAGTTGCGGTCAACATTTGCATGAAATAATCTTCAAACATTAAATTATATGGACCGTACTATCGATTCAAATAGAGATTTCATGCATTTTTCTGAATTTAAAATGATTTTTTGAAAAATTTTCCTATAGCTCTTAAAAAATCACCCCTTACAAGTAGTCTCCGAAGTCCAGTAGGTATTAGACTATTAGAGGCCGCGGTTTAAACCCCAGATCAGACATCTTCAACAAAACGAAATATGAAAAACAATTTTTTTCGGCGACTTCCTCTCAGCAGATTTCTGCCAAAATCTCTGAGAGTAAATAAAATTTATATGAAAACTTTTCTCAAGAATCTGTCGTTCGGAGTCAACTTTAAACTGCAGGTCCCAGTACTCATGCACAAAATTAACACACACAACATAAGTGGTGGGAAGAGCTAGACCGTAATCGTGATTAAAGAATTGTAATAATCAATTATGTATGCATGTATGTAAAAAATTGTACATTTAATAGTCTTCTTCAAGACTTAAGTCAATACGGTTCTTCTTAATAACTTTTCCAAAACTGAATATTATGGACTCAGGGGGATATTGCTTCTGGCCATAGAAAAATAACCAGACATGAAAGAAGAAACATAGTGAGAATCTTCAACAATAAACTAGGTGGCTTATTACGTGTATTTTCTTAAATAAAACATATATTTTCGTGGGTTTGTATAGATGTTTGTTGAAAGTGTTATTTGTGAAGTTTGTCTTATAATAAAACGTTACTTAAGGACATTATGTGTTAAAACAACAACAACATTATGACGAGTGGAAGGAGCCGGGGGAATGTAGTATCAAAGAATATGGATATAAAGAATGCGCATCATGTAGAAGTAAAATTTCTTATGGCGGGATGTACCAGTAACACCCGCTCTCACCAAAATCTATTTTAAAAATCATTTCTCGATGAGGGAGGGAAGACAGGAGAAAAATAAACACAAACAAAGAGCGTAACAATGTGTTGCTCTCATCGTACGTATGTATATGCGTATGTACGATTATGTATGTATGATCGTTTTTATTGTTTGACCAAAGACTATAAATATGTAAGCTGAATCGTCGTTCTCACTCTCATGTTAACTGAGAGAAAGAAAACAAAAAAGACTCAGTACACTTATTGTACTCAGAGAACTTATTATACTTAGAGAACGTATTGTTATTTTCTCTAAGCAATTTATTCTCATATGCGTGTATACGTGTGTGCATGTATGTATACATACATTGCCAAATAAAATAATAAACAAACTGAAAGATTTTTTGTTTTCACAAAATGTATGTGCAAATAGCCTGTGGAAAACAAATATTACCGTTTGTTTTATTGTAGGGTAAGAATATGTGTTTTATTGTTGTAGAAATGAAATTATATCGATTCGCACCGAATTATATATTACTATTCAATTATGTATGTATGTATTTACCATATGTGTCTATTTTTGTATAGAATGAAGTTGTAATAAAACGAATGCTTTTTTGTTTAGTATTTATTTATCATTTTAATGGTTCAAAATTTTAACTTTTTCCATACTGGATAATTTGAATTTGTATGTTTCCCATGTGGAATGCTTCCGTAGTAAAACAACAATTAGTAAATTAAGCATCTCCATTCGGTGTTTATAACATTCGTTATTTTCATCAAACCAAGGAATAAATTGTATTTTTTGTGCTTTTTTTGTATTTTTTGGCTAACTACAAATGTTTTTTTGTTTTTTATAGATTTATTTTCTAAAAAAAATTTTTCGAAGACTTATATGAATTTTGCAAACTTCAAAAAATAAATCAGATGGAGCGCACAAACTTCCAAAGTCGGAATCTTTTATATAATTTTTTGCATAAACGAACATTTCTGAGGGATATGACAAAATTTGCGCTGGTTTGATTATATCCACACGACATTTAACGCAAGATATTCGTTGAGTTATGTAACCAACAAAATATCGACTTGATGTTAATTCAATTGACACATTGTTCGACGTAAAACAATCGGTGCCTTCATTAAAATATTCTTTATTTTCATCGTATATCATCTATAGTATGGCGACATCTATATCAGGGTATGGGTACTTTCTGATATATTTCCAGTCCTATCAATATCTTCTAAAAATATGATTTATGATTTTAATTATATATTATATTTATTAAACGTTTCGTTTGAGCATGCACTACAATTTTTAAATTCCCACTTTTTATAAAACAGTTTTTCAGTTTCAAATGTCCACACAAAATGTGGACTTTTATTTCGGTGCGAATCGATATAGTTTCATTTCTACAACAATAAAACACATATTCTTACCCTACAATAAAACAAACGGTAATATTTCTTTTCCACAGGCTATTTGCACATACATTTTGTGAAAACAAGACATCTTTCAGTTTGTTTATTATTTTATTTGGCAATGTACAAGCACACTCGTATACACGCATATGAGAATAAATTAGAGAAGAGAACAATACGTTCTCTGAGTATAATAAATTCTCTGAGTACAATAAGTGGCAGTAGCCGTACTGCCATCGACAAATTTGGCACTGGCAGTGCAACATCTTCACATATTTATAGTCTTTGATCTCATCGCGATGAGAGCAAAGAATGAGAGCAACGCATTGTTACGCTCTTCGTTTCTGTTTACTTCCCTCCTATCTTTTTCCCCCCGCGTCATGAAATATTTTTGAAAAATATTCCAAAAAATGTTAAGATGCACATTCTTTATACTTTATTTTCTTTGGTAGTATACATTTGCAACATATGTACAAATGTACGTGACAACATATCCAGTTGCATTGACTACTGCTTTTACTACTTAGTGTGTCGTATACAGTGGCTTTAAAATAAAACTTTGAATATTTAATATTAGAAACATTTCTCATACGATATGTTATTATTTTTTGACAATCAAAATTTTCAAATTCATATGCTCAAGAATTAATATAACTGACTAATAAAGTGGGGGAGATTTAAAAGTTTAAATTTAAAAATGCAGAAAAAACAAAAACGTTTTAAAATTTTGCCAAATTAAATTTTTTGTTGTAAAGTACAATTGTTTCGGTTAGAAATAGAATATTATTTTATACAAAAATGTGGCTGCCGCGGCTGGCGGCTATACACTTTTTCGAGTGTATAGGGTCGTATTACGGCACTGGCATTACGTAAGTTGTCCTTCAAATACTCAATTGTCTCTGTCTTGTCGGCAAAATACTTTTCTTTAACGGCTCCCCACAGAAAATAGTTAAACAGTGTCAAATCGAAGCTTCTTGGTGCACATTTGTCATCACCATTTCGGCTAATTAAACGGCCGTCAAACGTTTAATGTAAGAAATCGATTGTGGCATGAGATGTGTAGCAAGTTGCACCATCCTGTTGAAACCAAACATCGTTCACATCAATTCCATGGAGAGCGTATACAAAACAATCGGTTATCATGGTGCGGTAGGGGTCTCCATTGATTGTAATGGTTGCGCCGTCCTAATTTTTAAAGAAATATGGGCCACAAGCAGCACCATACTGTCATTCGTAATGGGTGCATTGGCTTCTGTAAGACCACGTGTGGGTTTTCTGAGCCCCAAATACGGCAATTTTGCTTATTAACGTGGCCACCAAGATGAAAATGAGCTTTATCCGAAAAGATAATTTTTTTTTTTTGGCAAAATCGACATCATCGTGCAGTTTCTCGTTTCCCCAATAAATCCCTACGTCGCTCAAGCGTAAATCGATTCATTATGTTCATTGGAGATAATAAACTGAATTTTGTGACAAAATAGAATGACGTAAGTATTACCAGATTCGAAATAACATATGGTGCAAATTTAAACCGACGGATGGCCCACCCGATATCTTAAGAGGATCTTAAGTCACACATCGCTTATAATAATTTATAAGTTTTTTCGGTAAGTAATACGCTTCATGGTCGACCAATCATTAAGAAGTCAATGAAATTTTGGAAAAACTCGTAAATAACAAACAGCGTAGTTGTTGCTAGAAAACTAGGCATTTATCACCAAACATTTAAATTCCGTGCATAACAATTTAATGACAATATATAAACAACATCACAGAATTTATATAAAAGAATGAAATATAAGAAATATTTAACAAAATTGGCATTAATGCTATAGCAAGTTTGGTCACCCACCACCAATCAAAGAAAATTTGTAATGTTGTCCTTAATGATTTTAATTTTTCACAAACAAGCTCCTTCGACGTGTTTATTTGTTCTCCACATTACTGTAGTTCTTGTTTTACTTTCCACTCCAACTCTTTTAAAATGGTTGGTAATGAATGCTGAGGTAGGCAGTTTAAAGCACATTCAACTCTAATTCTCCACCTTTTGCTCTTCTGGTTGACAATCACAAATGAAAGAAGTCACGGTAGTGGAAGTAAAAGACAGTTTGTAAAACGAGGTTAAATCAGCAATAAAATTTTTCACTCTCTTTCTCTCAATTTGTGGTACAGAATTTGTCTTTAAATTCAATTATAAAAGCGAAAGTTTTGAGTCAATATTTGGAATTCAACTGGGTTTGCGAAAAGATAAGAAAAACAAGCACAAAGAGAAAGACTTTAAAAAGAAAGGCAATTCTAAAAGACAAGCGAATCGGTACGTTTGTACCTGGTCATTTGGTTATAAGTTTTGATAATTTTTTTTTTTGTGTTTGTTAATAAAAAAAAAATTCTGTTTCTGAAAAATAAAAATTCATTAAATTATTCAGCTCTGGTAAAACAACTTCTAAAATGAATTTTCGTCGTTATTTCAATTTTATGTTCTAAACTAAATGCTCCGTTGCATTGCTCGTGGCGCCCTACTTAAACTTGTTTACTAAAAGAAAATTTTTCAACAGAATCAAGCAAATAGTAACTACAACTAATAGAAACATAAGTAAAGCACGCTCTAGAATTTCTGTACAATTTTCATTTAAGTATAGAATTAATAAGGAAAAAACCTTATGAGCGAAGCAGAATTAAAGGTGCATAGTGCACCGTCTTGCACGGGTATAAAAGACAATTGTAGAAGAAGGACATATATTTCAGGCCATTTTAATGACCTTAATTCCGTTTTTTGAATAGAAGTTAAATTTAAAGAGGAAGAAACCTTAAGTACCTGACTGCTATCTAAAGGAACTGCTTAATATTCTACCACCTTTAGTTTTCTTCGGTGTATTTCTGGTGGTTCTCGCTGTTCTTTTTTGTTTTTTTTTTGTCTGAAATGTTCAACTGTTCATTCATATTTAATAAATTTTGTACCTAGTATACATAACTCATTAAGTGAAATATAGAGTATGCTGTAATTAAAATGTAGACAATTTTTCTTTTTTCATTCTTCTTGTGAGCACAATTCAAAAATAGAGCAATATCAGACCATTTAAGTGACTTATTGTCCCTCAGAATTTTTTTGTGATTTTACTTTAATTTTCTATTTATTCTTGATTTCAATCTTAAATTTTATTTGGCATTTCATAATCGCTACCTAGTTTCATATGGTAGAGCCACAAGCTGACTCTATAAATTGATAAAACTGAAAAAACAAAACATTTCTGGTGCATCGTAGTGGATGAACTCCTAACAAAACTCTCTTAGGTGGGGAATAACTACCAAGTATATACAGATGATTAGAGACAAATTTGAAAAGAATTTCTGCTACATTATTCAAAGAGCTCTTGAGATTGTGAGTCGTTTGTTGCATGACAGGGGGCTCTCAGAATAAACCAAGACAAGGCCAAAAGAAGATTTGTACTTCTGAGATAACATCAGAGAAAATAAGAGTGAAATATAAGAAATAATAGTTCAGATATACCATAACAGTATGGAGACGATTTGCTGGGAAATTCTGCGGAGGCTAACTAGGAATTATGTACTGGATGTATATCACGATGATACGACCAATAGGGACCTATGGGGCAATTGTCTAAAACATAAATAAATAAAATAAAATAAATCTGAAAGCAACTCCAATGTAGTTGAACAAGATACAAAGACTAGAGTGCAAAACAGAGAACTTGTCCTGGCATGAGATGTATTGCAATTTGCATCCTGTTGAAACCAAATATCTTTCACATTAATACCATGAAGAGCGTGTAAAAAAATTGACCGTATTGGCTGCGCATTAAACAGTCACTTGTAATGGGTGCATTGGCTGCTGTAAGATCACGTGTGCGTTTTCGGAGCCGCAAATACGGCAATTTTGCTTATTAACGTACCCACCTAAATGAAAATAAGTTTCATCACAAAAGATGATTTTTTTTGGAAAAATCTAGCAAATAAAATTGCCATGAAAAGTTTCTCAAACATATGTCGTTCGGAGTCGACTTTAAACTGTAGGTCCCACCACTCATGAATAAAATTAACACACATAACATTAGTGGTGTGAGAAACTAGGCCGTTATCCTGGTTGTAATTACCAATTATGTATGTATGTATGTACCAAAATGAAAATGAGCTTCATCCGAAAAGATGAATCGACATCATCGTTCAGTTTCATGTTAGACGATCTAGCGAAGCGAAAACGAAGCGAGTGGTCATGCGACTTCACCTCTTGAACCAATTGACTTTGTAAGACGTCATATCGAGAATTTTACGCAAAATTTGACGTAAACTGGTGAGTAAAATATTCAATTCTTAATGACGAGCTGATGTTGCTGGAGTCTCACGCACACTCTCAGCCACAGCTTCGATATTTTCGGGAGTACGCACTGTACGAACTCGTTCACCTCTTTACGAATCAACAATGAAACCAATTTCACGAACTTTAGCAATAAACTTGCTTATACCGGGCACAGTTGGTTTGCGACCAAATTTTGTACAACATTTTCGTGCAATTTCCGTCCAACTGTTTCTTTTTTTAGAAATAAATTTCCAATAAATATTCAAAGTTGCTCAAGCGTAAATCGATTCATTACGTGGTGATAATATATTGAATTTTGGGTCAGAATAGAATTACATAAGTATTGCGAAACACGATATAACCGATGTTTCAAATTTAAACCGATAGATGGCCCACCCGATAGTAGCCTTTCTGATGTAATACCTTGGTGGTAAACCGAAATAATAATAAAACTAATAAAGCATAATAATTTTTATTTAAACCAAAAGTGATTTTAATTTTGTTTTTTTTTTTTTTTGTTGCAAATAATTTTAGTTCAGTGCACAGTGATTTACAGTTTTTTTTTTCAGTTTCCTTAAGTTTCCATATCAATTTTTTTTTATTTTCTTTTAAAAATCCGCTGTCTGGTGTTAGTAGCCACGAAATATTTTCTCAACACTTCAATTTGGTTTTTGGTAAGGCAATGGAAAAATGAAAACAAGATTTTTAGGGCAATATAATCATCTACTGCCTTTTCGCTATTGGGGTTCGTAATAGAAGCGTTATACAACAAAGGGACGGAAAAAGAATATAAATCTGAAAATTTTTTGCCTTTATTTTTAGCATTTGTTTCTGTAGTTTAAAGTGAGTTAATCTGTTTCTCTTTCTAACATTGTTTTTCCTTTAATTTTCGTTTAACTACCAAACGCATAAATTTAACTGAATTGTATTGTAACTGTTGTGTAGCATGAGTTTTTGTTGTAAATGCAACATCGACTATAAATCTTGAATAACAACGCAACAGTGATGTTTCTGTTTTAAGAATATTTTGGCCACAATGTTGACGCACAAACATTCATTATGTTGCTACGAAAGTAATTTAAAATTTGAAGAGGAATTTATAAGTATGGTTATACAGCTATTAGAAATGACTTTATTGATGATGTAATAGAGCTTTTCAATGTCAATTTTAACTGAGAGCTACTGGTCATCACACTCTTTTCATAGCAAACTAAATTGGAGAGCGTGGTTATAATCAAATAGTGAATGCAGAAACTCGAAACGATGAGTTTAAACGTGCAGTCTTAGAAGATTTTTTAAATTGAAAAGCTGTTTTTAAATCACACCGTTACTGATCTGAACAAATATACCCCTTAATATCTTGTTTTCATTGTCCTCTTCAAACTATTTGATTGATTTTATCAAAAAGTTGCCGTAGTCTAGTAGGTAGTGAGTAGGCTTTTAGAGGTGAGGCCACGGTTCAAACCCCAGGACAGCCATTTCCAACAAAATGACTATGAAAAAATATTTCTTCGGTGACTTCCTCTCAGCAGATTTCTGCAAAAACTCTGAGAGTAAATGAAATTACCATGAAAACTTTCTTAAAAATCTGTTGTTCGAAGTCAACTTGAAACTGTAGATTTAGACACTCATGTATAAAATTAACATTAGTGGGCCTGGCTGAAAGGTTGTCAAACCAATTATGTTTGTTATGTGTATCATAAGTCGATATTGAATACATTTTAATGCAAGGGAGTTTTAGAAAGAGTTGGCCTTAATAGAGTGCTAAACTGAATACTACATCAACCAATATATAACAATACCCAACAATAAATAACAACAGGAGTGTAGTGTAGAAGGTAGTCCAGAAAGCATGGACTTTAATACCTATGCTTATAATGCTTGTTAATATGTTCGAGTAATATATCTTCTGACGTCGTCATATTAATATCATCAAAAGACGGTCAGCTCTTCCAAGTTCATAATTGAAATCTTTTCTGGGAAGCGTCACCTAAAAACAAGCAATTTCCGATAGACTGTTATGAATTGAAAAGGAAAATATGTAGAGCATTTCAGAAATTGTGGAAATGACTCAAATTACATATTTTCAATGTAAGTTCTGTTTCTTTTTCTCATCAAGTAATATACTTACACAGCAAACGTTTGTGTACTTACGAAAAATTCTGAAAATTTTTTGATCGAATACAAAAACATAAAAACAAAAAAAAAAATATAATATGGAAATTTGTTGCCGATTATAAATCTGCACAAATTATATTAGATTAAACAAATGGTATCTGGTTTGGGGACTAACGTTGAAGAACCAAAAATAAAAAGGTAAAAATATTACTCGATGTCTTATGATTATCATCTCATAAAGGGTAGGCCAACCAGCTTCGGCGACATACCTTTATCCGTTGGTCTCAATTTTCAATGACTGTCAGATATAATTAAGGTTTAATCTCGTTACTATGCCGAATGATCTTATCCCTTAGTCCTTGAATTGTATTTAGCTTATTGACGTTCTCTTGTTCTATTAAATGTCCCCAAAGGAATAACTCCAACGGTGTCAAATCATATGATTCTGGTAACTAATTAACATCGCAACAACGTGAAATAACACGACCACTTTGAGACAGAAACAAATGGCAGAAATGTTGAATCTTGCATAACAAACAATTTAAATGGTCAGAATGCTGTGGCAATAATCCAAAACTCTTGAACTGAGTGGCAGACAGATGGAAAACTGAAAAATCACTTGTGAAATTTTGCTTCACAGACACGATAGAAAATCAGTGTTGCATGGAATTAATACTGACGATGAAAAATGGATTTATTTTCGGAATCTGAAATGGTAAAAATCGTGCTTTAATATGATACAGCCATCAACTTCGCCTGCAATAGCAGATCGATTCGGCAGGAAGACAATGCTGTGTCTGGTGCGATCAAAAAGGTGTGGTATAGCACAAGCTCCTATAACCAGGTCAAACCGTTTCTACAGATCGCTACCGACAACAAATAATTAGGTTGAACCATTCATTGATCGAATAACAAGAATGAGCCACAATAAAAAACCAGTTCAGGATAAAGCATTAGGCTGGTAGCTACTACCACACCCACGGTATTCAGCAGACTGCTTCCGATTACTAATTGTTTTCATAGATGCACGTACGTCTTATCAGCACTGTGATTCCTACAAGGAAGTCGAAAATTGGGTGACTTATTGGTTTGTTTGAAAAGACAAACAGTTTTGATGGCGTAAAATCCACAAATTACAGGAAAGATGTGAAAATATGTAGCCAGCAAAGGCCAATACTTTGAATAAAATGTTACCGATAATATACATTTTTTTCAAAATTCTATGCTACATTCCTAAAAACTTGGTACGATTTGCAACCACATTTTATTTTTCAATTTATTTGCTTAACATTCTAGCAGTATTGTAAAATATTGTATGTGACTGCTAACATAAATATAACATATAGAACGAAGCTTTGGGAAATTGTTTAAAGCACAAAACGTATTTTTTTTAAATCTAAGCATAACAAAAGAAGTGTTAAGGATAAATATGTTAAGATAGATTCGTTTACTTGTACAACATTCTGTTCTTAATTTCATTTCGTACCAATTGTTTTAATGGTTAAGTTTTGGTACAAAAAAACGAATAAAAAATAATTTTTAAAAGGAAATATCGGATCAATCATACTTATACAGTGTGAATTATTAATTCTGAAAGTGTACAGTAACACTAAAGAAAAAGTAATATAAAATATTTTAATTGTATGCATATAAATGGTATATTATTCTACTCTAAGCAACTTTTGTCAAAATTTATTCAGTCTGCTTTGCTAATTACTATGAATGGATGCAGCATTCAATAATATGCGCAAATAATAAAAATAATTTTATCAAACCGATGTTCTGTTCGGGCTATGTACGGTGTATTTGGTCCATGTTACAATCGCCATAATCGTCCTAGTTAGAGGACTATTCGAACCCATTGGTTCAGTAAACGATCGAAAAATAACCATACCTAGCTGAAACACAGAATCTGCGAAAACGT
The DNA here is from genome assembly GCA_927399465.1 of Sarcophaga caerulescens. Taxonomy (NCBI): domain Eukaryota; kingdom Metazoa; phylum Arthropoda; class Insecta; order Diptera; family Sarcophagidae; genus Sarcophaga; species Sarcophaga caerulescens. The sequence continues at coordinate 69,824,355 of OV656873.1, forward strand.
CGCCGTTGTCGATGAGAGTGTGCAGGAGAATTCGAGTCAGTCGATTTCGCATCGTTCACTAAAACTCGGCTTGTCGCAGACCACAACTTGACAAATTTTGCGTCGTGGTTTGGGCCTGATTACATGCAATAATCATCTACTTCAGAAACTTAAAGCAAACGACCATAGACAATGACGTGTGTTGCTGAATAAGCTCCGGAACAGTTCGCACCTTAAACGATGAGGTTCATTACTGAAAGATGGCGAGTGGGTACAATATTGTCGAATTTGGGATGACATAAATGCACACGAAATCCTCTAGCTTCCAATGCATTCCGTAAAAGTCACCGTTCGGTGTGGATTTTGGCTTTGCCAATATTTCCTTTAAAACATGCGGAGATAATGTGATCTTGTGTCCGAGGTCGTACGATTTGACCCCGTTAAAAATTTTTTCAGATGCCGTTTTCTCAAGTAGCAGGTCTATGGGAATAATTCAGAAACCACAGCGGTCCTCATGTTATGAAAAATATAACCCCGGAGTTATTTTGTCCAATATATTGGACACCACCTGGCAGCCAAGTGAGTTGACATAAAACCTGACTTCTGAATCAGCAGCCTCAAATTGACTCATTATTATATTTCCAAAATTTTATCTTAACTATTTCCATTTCTTATCTGAAAAAGTTAATGAATGACAAGAAAGCTGTACAAGCAAAAGTACGAGCTTCATACCGAGGATACTAGTCACGAAGAGAATTAAGACTGTGACGCTCGAACATCCTTCCTACTTGTGAAGTAAATATTTTATCGTGTCAATTACTGAATTGTTCCTCTCTAGATCTGAAGTTCGCATGTTTGATTAAACCAAGTTTTGTGTACTTACAGTAATGAAAGTTTTAAAACAGTTAGGTAGAGTTTTAAGTTCAAAGACCGACATTTCAATCAATACAACCTGACAGAGCAAAAATTGAATGAGTGAGAAGATACACGATATTAGAGTTGGTTTGTTCACTAACTGTGCAAGGTGCTACTACCCAACGTAAAACTTAACAAAACTATGCAAAATATAATATTTGCTAGGCAATCTGTAATATTTAACGTTACAAGCTCTATGCCAAGAATTTCAGATCTCTGTACTAACTGCTGAAATTTCTGACCTAATATTGCTTGTACCCATCATAACAACGTGGCACCAATAATGACTTATATATTTCCCCCTTGTTGTACTAGTCATTGAGAAGATTAAAAAATTTAATGTTGCTTTTTTTGATTTATTCGTTTATGTTTTATTAACTTTAAAGTTAAAAATAAACATTTTACTCCCCTATAAACAAATAAATGGTTTACGTTTCCATTCGTGTCAAAATACTCAAACTTTAATGCAAACAATAAACATTCTTAATTAGCAATTACGTATGCTAATTTGTTTTCTGGTTATATAAATAACATGAACACTCATTGAAGTGTACATACATACGAATAAATAGACTTGTTTACATACACTCACATCATTTCAATAAATTTATAAATAAAAAGTTTACCTGTTATTTAATATATGAAACTCATATACATTTTATAACCCCACAGACCAAAGATCTTTAAAGCGTTTACAAAGAACATTAAATCAATATTACAAAAAATATATACCGTATATTTATAGATTTGTATATTTATGTATAGGATTTGAAATTGAAAAGTTTAAATTTAACCCATTAACGCCTGACCCCAGAATCCGTGGTCCGATTTCGGTGAAATTTGGCACAAATAGTATTTGGAGTATTTGTATTGATATGAATATTTTTATTTTTTTTTAAGTCTCGTGGGGGCCTCTGTAGGGCATTGGTATTTTTCTATCCACTTCGGCATAAGTGTGTTCTAAAATAAAAATTTATTCTCTTTATTATATGACGGCTAAACAACACAGTTTTTTTTTGAGAGTTTTATTGAAAATATACACGTTTTGTGACAATAATAATCTTGACAAGACTGATAAATTTGCCAAAATTACTCCATTAAACACTGCACTGAATAAAAAAATTCATGCAATTTGACATATTTTCTCATAGTCTTTCTGTGGATGAACATATGATCGCATATTATGGTCGCCATTTGGCTACAAATACTAGGTGTTAGCTTCTATGACAGGATATTGTTATTCCTTTATCCCATATGCTGGCGCTTCTGCTAAAAATAATGCTGACTACGGCCTTGGAGAAAACGTGGTACTACGACTATTAGAGAATATTTCACATCCATGTCAATATAATGTTACATTCGACAAGCCATAATTTATTATGTACATTATCTCGTAAAGGTTATTTTGCAACAGGTACTGTTCGAGATAATCGGAGCAATCACGCATTGCTGGATGATATTAAATTGATGAAAAAGAAAGCTCGGGGTTCATCAGATTTTTGCTTTGACAGCAACAATATTATCGCAGTTCTCTAGGACGATAATTCGGTAATTACTTGTACACATATTTATTATCATGTTATACCTATGTATGTGTATATTTTAAATCTTTCTGAAGGTGGTAACTGTGCAAACATCGCATGATGGCTGTCGTTGAACAACCATACATAATACATGCATATAATCAGCGAATGGGTGGGGTTGACTTATTCGATAATGGCGTCTACAATTATCGTATTCTAGTCCGCGGAAAAAAGTGGTATTGGCCATTACTCACTAACACTATTGACGCAGCTTTGGTAAACGCATGCAAACTACACTGCTTGTGCAGGGGATGTAAAGGTTTGCCACCTATGAGCCAACTCGATTTTTGGGTTAGCGTTGTTGAAGCGTTGGTAAAAATTCGTGAAAATCGACGCCGTGATGGAAAAGTTGTCACAAATGCGCAGCAAATAGCAAAACACACATGATTGATAAAAATGAAAAACGCTGTCGCAGTGCGCAATGTGGTGGGAAAACAGAGTACGGTTGTGCAAAATACAGTTTGAATGTACATCCAAGGCATTCTTTTGCATAATTTCATGCCGGAACTACCAAATATATAAAAAAATAGATAAAAATAAATGATTTGAAATTTCTATTTGAAATTAATTTTTAAAAGTTTTATGAAAAATATATCATACCAATGCCTAAGTGGGTATTTTTATACCCATGTCATTTAATCGCACCTGTAGCTTAGGTAAGTAGACCAATTCAAGTGAAAGTATTTTTATCGGGTAGAAGATATATTATATTACATGGCATCTAAAGGTTTTTCTGAGAATATCATCCATACATATTCCACAGAAGTTCTTTCTACAAAATTTTGATTTTGAAAAATTCGTGATCTTTGACCTTTTTTCTATCATCCAAAATATGTGAATATCATGCCTTACTAATTTTTTTTAAACCGTTCTATGAGTTCTTTATTCGTTCTTAAAGAAACGTTTGGGCTCTCGTTTAGTTGGGTCAAGATAGAATTTTTTAAAAAACTTCTTTTATTTTATAGGTATTTTTCTACCCATTCGGCGTTAATGGGTTAAAAACGCAGTAAAACGAAAACTTTTTTTTTTGCTGAGAAGTACAATTGTTACGGTTAGAAATGGAATATTATTTCATTCATATGGCCGCAGCGGCTGGCCTCACAGTACCTCATCCGATCAGACCAATTTTCGTGCACATTCGAGTTTCCAATGTTGGCCCTCAAATGCTCAATTGTCTCTGGTTTGTCGGCATAACACTTTTCTTTAACGGCGGCTCACAGAAAATAGTCCAACGGTGTCAAATCGCAGCTACTTGTCGGCCAATTGACATCACCATTACGGCTAATTAAATGGCCATCGAATGTTTGACGCAATAAGTCGATTGTGGCATGAGATGTGTGGCAAGTTGCACCATCCTGTTAAAAGCAAACATCTTTAACATCAATACCATGAAGTACGGGTACAAAAAAATCGGTTGGTATGGTGCGATAGGTGTTTCCATTGACCGTAATGGTTCGTCGTCCTCATTTTCAAAGAAATATGAGACAATGAAACCTCCAATTCACTAGCCGCACCAAACAGTCGCTCGTAATGGTTGCATTAGCTTATCCTTATTACCTATCAAGATGAAAATGAGCTTCATCCGAAGAAATGATTTTTTTGGCAAAATCGACAAGATTGGCCCATTAAATCCCAACGTTGCTCAAGACTAAATCAATTATTTACGTTCAGTGGAGATAATATACAGAATTTTGAGACAAAATAGAGTAAGTATTGGTAGATTTGCAATAACCGATGGTTCAAATTTACACCAATAGATGGCTCACCCTATATATCGATTTATAAATTTATGTACAAATTAATTTTACGATTTGTTTTTTTTGTTTTTAAATAAACTGTGTTGCCGAAACAACACGTCTTTACTTGTTTATTATCAAAACGTTACTTAAACTGAAAACTAAAAATAATTTTAATTTTACAATTTTTGAAATTATATTTTGCATTTTTGCAGCACACGCGCCGCCAGCTTAAAAAAAATATCAGACACCAAAACAATAACTTGTTCTCATGAAAATATGCTGACAACATGTCTGCACACTTTTATGGGAAAATGCTGACAACATGTCTGCATATTTTTATATTATTTTTTATGGGGAAAAATAAGAAGTGATATTAATTTACATATATTATATTAAATTTAAAAATGCATAAAGAGTGTGTGAGATATCACCGAAATTGCTTATTCTTTTTGCAAGATCCTTGCCAACGATCCTTGTTTACTACGGCTTCTCTGTGAGAAGCGCATCCGAAATGTTCCATTTACCATGACATTGGCGCATAAAATGAGCTGAATTTCCATAGGTTATGTTAGCTTTGAAGCCGGCTATTTTGCATACACCTGCAATTTAGGAAAGCCGAACAAGAAAAAGTCTAACGAGGTCAAAGCGCGCGATTTTGGCGACCAGTATACATAGGGTTGATATGACGGTTGCCCTGTGTGTAGAGGTGTACTCGTATCTCAAAATATTTGTGTATCAGATAATCAAATTTTTCGTTATTCTATATTGCCAAAAAAAATTTCCGGACACTGTTTTTTTCCGGTGTCCAAAAAAAAAATACAGATGCACAAGCTCCCAAATCGATCGTGCAGAATATGCATAGTGGCATGTGGCGTTCATGTTGTGGTCAGTGAATTCAAACAAAAGAAAATTGGACTATATGACTTGCTCTTGACAGTGGTCATGGACATGGTCAATGTCATCCTTAAAAATTGTGTGTACTGATGGATTAAATTCTTTTAATTTTTAAAATTCTATAATAATGACGAAAAGTTTATACCTTCTTTGTAACTAAATTCATTGCCCGTCCATAACTCAATCAAATAATTGGCCGTACCTAGTTGATTCAGCTTATCCAATGAACTTAGATGGCTTCCTGACTGTCAGATATCATTGCTATGTCAAGTACTTTGTATTTTCTGTTCAGATGGAATTTAGGATATCCTTCGGCTTGGAAAGCACCCATAATTTTTTCACATGGGTTCCATTATAGGACTAAAAACTACCTTTCCCGTGCAATTACCAGACACAGACAGAATTATCCTGAAGGAGTATATAGCTTCCAGATTACCATATTTAAGCTACCAACCCAGTCTCGTTAAAACGCCTCCGTATTCTGTCTAACTCAACCGAAGCTGTTTAAATTCTAGGGTTAAAAGTTTTACTAAATTTTCCGTATATTTCTATGGCTTGGGTTACCTACTTATACAACAAATTTACAGCATTTGTTATGCTACTGTTTTATTGGAACTGTATATAAATGTAAATAAAAATAGTGCCGTTGTCATATAATTTCGTACTTTAAAAGAAAAAAGTATAAAAAACTGATCATTTAGGAGTATATGCACTCTGAATACATATTTAAAATTTTTAAAGAACCGTTAAAAAATCCATAAACAGTTTTGTACCAAATAGCAGCTGAAATATGCCATAAAGGAATACATGAAGCATTTTTATAATAACTCAACAACAGACAACTGCAGATGAAATGAGTACTGATACGTCATTTGTATGGTTCTGCAAATATTACTACAAATTAAAAAAATAATTTGTAATTTTGTGGGCTTTGTGGCTTAAAAAATTATAACAATTTTTTTTTTTAATTATGCACACGGTATATAACACAATGGTTACGTAAAATCAACTTGCCCGTATGTAACTACATTTATTTCAGTCTGTAATATATACCACGAACAAAGTGCATTTTTTTGCATTGTATTTAACAACAAAGAAAAAAGAATTTAAATTTTGTTATAAATACGTCACAATTGCTCATAATGTACGAAAAAAAAACTACAAACTAGCTGCAGAACAGATTAACTAAACTTTGTGCCTTAATCTGTGCGTATTATATACCCTTATGAAATAGGCAGGAAATGTTTTTGTCATACCGCCAGGTTCTACTTTAAAATATCATCGACAAATAATTCAAATATTTTTTGAAAACATTGTCTCAAAATAAAATGACAAATGATCTTTAAAAATAACAACCAAAGAGCGCATATGTTTTTTCGAAGTCGTGAAGAGATGCCTTAGTACTGTGGCCCCTCAATCCCCTCAAACGTTTTTACGGTTTGCTTATAATGTCTCCTTCAGATGGCTGCATTAATGCGCCACAGCTTCTAGGAGTGATTACTTCTCATTATCACAGAATCTACCTATTTTACTCTAAGCTACCCTCATTCTGAGTAAGTGTACTATTAGCCTACTGTGCCATGTCAAAAAAGCGATTACCGAACTCAGGATACCTGGGTAGCCTAACACATGACTTAGGTGTCCGCTTATTTTATTTTCCCAACAAAAGTTTTTATTGTCTCAAACCCACTTGGTCTCTCTTTATATTAAATTTTATTGAGCATACCTTCCCAAATAGCCGCTCTCACTCCACAAAAGGGTTCCCCATCAACCGCGCTGTGGCTGATTGTCGAGAATTTCCTTAGAATTTTACTTAGATTATACAGCAGCCACAGACACTCTCATACTATTTTCGATTCATCTGCATGAGACGAGTGCTGGAATGGTGGCAGTAATTTTCTCTTCGAAGTCTGAAATTGTGGTTCAAAGTTACATGATCATGGCATCCACTGGTCTGGTCCAGGAGGTTAAATAAATTGCTGACCAAACTAACTTCGAATAGTTTTATGGTTTATGGTTGAAGGAGGAAGGTAAGTGCAATAGGGCCAGACTCTGCTGGACGTACTATATAAGGGCAAGAAGAGGACTATCTCACTTCTGTTCCGAAATCATATGGCCCTTCCATAATAGTGGTTCTTACGGGCTACTGTCCTTTGGGTAGGCATGCCGAAAAACTCGGCATTCCAATTTATGACTTCTGCAGGACCTGTGGGTGTGATGAAGAAAAAGACACTGTTTTTCACCTGGCGTATCAGTGCTCTGCTCTTGTCATAAAGATACGAATGCTTCTGACCTCTCATTTTCCGTATTCGTTGACCGAGCTCTCTAATATAAAGATTTGCCTTAAGAAAAGATAAGGATAGCAGCAAATTATCTACACTTTAGTATGCTACTGTAAAACAGAATTTATTTTCCAATTTCGTACTGTCATTGAAACAAAACTTTTTAGCGGCAATCGAAATAATTTGAATGTATTTCCTACCATTTTTTTCTCTTTTAAAAACTTTCTAGACATTCTCTAACAAAGTTTCTCAACCTAATCTTCTCTATTAAAACAAGAAAAAATATTTCGTCGTTGTGAAGAATACAAAAGCCATATTTATTGAAAGCGATTTAAAATCAAAATTTAAAGAATTGATTAATATTGAAATTGAATTAATGTTATGGCTTTAAAAAGTACTGTTCACAAGAGTTCCATTATTATCACCAGCATAAGCTCATACAAGCATAGGCTTCTGTCTAAAACATTTTCTAATCGTAATAACACGTATAATTAATTTGTGAAGTATTAAATAATTGATATAAAGCTTTAGACAAAATAGTAAGCAAAATCCACATCAAACAGTCACTTTTCCAAGATGCATTGGACGCTCTTGAATTGAATTTGTAGATCAAAAATTCAACAGTTTTGTTAGTTCACATACCTATTAACTCTGAAATGGGTTTCATTGCTGGAGATGATTTTTCGATAAAATTAAAATCTGTTTCCCACTGCTCTAGAGCCCATGCAGCGAATACACCACATCTTTATCTATGGTAGTTCACGATGATTTGGCAAAACATACTGAATTACTGACAACTATTCTGACAGATGTAGTTTCAACATCCCTACTTAGCATATTAAGCAGACAGGTTTAATAAGTCTGAAATTTTTCTAACCAATTTTGTAGTAAATACTCCAGAATCTACTTTCTGTAGATGTAATGTAATGTCAAGTAATTTTGTTTAAAAAAAAATATTCAACCAAATATATATGTTTTCTTCTCTAATTTAAATTTAACAAAATTTTCGTTGCTACTCTTATACAGTAGTTTCGTAAATATTACAAAAACTATTTAATTTACCCACTCAAATCCATGAATTTTCTTCAAGTAGGTTATTGTTGGATAAAGTTTTCTTAAACTTGTTGAAAACTTAGTTGTTGTTGACGTGCCAAAACTATTTATTTTTACCATGAAAAAACCTGAATATTATTGACAGAACCATGTAATTTTACAAATGCTTTAAAAGTATTTGAAGTATGTTAGAGAATATTGTATACATATAATTTTAAAGAGATTTTTTTTTCTTAAGTTTTAATACAAATTATACGTTGCACGTCCCACCACTCATGGATAAAATTAACTCGCCAAACATAGGTGGTGTGAGAAAATGGGTCGTAATCCTAACTAAATAATTTAATAGACCAACTCACTACTGCTACACTACGGCGACTTCTAAAGTCAATACAATACACTTTTCATATTAACGCTTAGTGAAAAGCATCGTCTAAAATCCTTATGCAAGAACTAATTTCGTTGTATTTTAAAACAATGGTTTAGTACGGTTTAGTCATAGCCGTATACGTCCCTTGTTATTTCAATTGTTATTTTGTATTGGCCCAATTACCATGCACCAATTTCAATTACACAAATTAAATAGCAAATGAACAGAAATTAAATTCTACATTCGAGACTGTTAATACGTATAGTAATGGAATCATAAAATCGAACATATTAAACATGATGCGTTATTTTCTAACTTTTATCGTGTACAACTTTCCGGCCGATTGATTTCAACGACTGACTGGAAATCCAAGTTCATAAAAAAAGAATTGGTATTCATTCAATTGAATTTCAAGTAATTTTTGCATTCGTTGAGAGACTCAAATTTCTTTGTTTTTACTTCCTGACTTGAAAAAAATGAAATGCAAAAATCAAAGTTTGTTAACTAAATCGATAGATGCACGAGAATTACCAAATCAGGTACCCAAAATATTTCGTTTTTAATAATAAAAAAAAAACTCTTCTAATATGTTGCAAAGTATATGGGTACCTACACTGATGTGAAAAATAATAAGGACACAAAGTGATACTTTATGATAAGGAAATTAAAATGAGCAAATTGCTGATTTTTGACATTAACCGATTAATTCCTTGCTTGCATTTTTAATAAATATTAAATACTAATACTAACCCGGTTGGGTCCGAATTTGTCTTGGTCTATAAAAAAGACGAAGATCGCTAGTTATGATAGTCCTTGTTTAATTCACAAAAAGATTGGGATATCTACCCAGATGAAATACCTGGGTTTTATAGTGGATAGGAAACTGAAATGGTGAGGTACTGGTACATATGTAAGAGAGCTAAAAGTTCTAAATTGAGTCGTATCGTCTTCAGGCCTTGGGGAAAGGATAAATAGTCGCCACAAATCGTATTTACAAAGTATAATTGAAACACTGGACGGTCTCTCGCTTGTCGCTCAGTTATCCGACAGGATGCGCGTCATAAAACTAACAACTAATTGCATCAGTCTAATACTAGATCGCCTTTCTCAATCAAAGGAATCCATGTCACAAGTGCCCGTGGCCACTGGTTGCACGGATGGCTCTAAATATGGAAAAAATTGGGACTGGGCCTCTACTTAAAAGAACCAAAAATGAGAGATGAGATCCATTTCTGAATAATTCGGTTGAATATTACGTGAATTAACAAAATTGTCGAATTTGGTATGAAACCAGTGTCCGATTTTGAGCTAGCGGAATCATCAGTACATATTTAATTGAGAATCACTTTTTCATATTACGCCTTTTCGTCACAATCACCAAAGTGCTCGACCTACAATTAAAAGAATATGAATGACAAATATTGCAGTCATCTGCAAAAGAGTAGATAGGCTTAGAAGTTAAAGAAAGGAAGATCGTTAATGAAAATAAGGAATAGATTTGGAGAAAGAACAGAGCTTTGCGGAAAACAGGATTTTAACAAATTTTTTGAACATTTAAAATAAATTTGACAAAATCTTATTTTTTTATCAATCACTCTTAAGTCTCTTTATAGTATTCGTTTCCAAATAACCTAAATCTTGAAAATTCTACTAAACAGCAAATCTCTTAATTAAATCGGTGAACCCTTCTAGAGTATGGCAAACGATTGATGATAAAGGAGCCATAGTTTAAATTTTTTTGTAAATCAGTCGTCACACAATTTTTTATCTTGCTTTGTACAGAATTTTTCAACAAAGTAGGCTCATACTGAGTTCAGACATGCACCTTTATTGCGTAAATCGCAATAAACGGCATTATTGATCTCAATATTTCATATAAAATTTCAATTAATTATTGGCCAATAAATTCATAAATTGTTATAATATTGATAAAAAACTTTAAATACAACACTGTCATAAGTACGTTCAGTGAGCAGATTACTCAAATGTAAACAACGATAAACAAAAAATGGAAGGTCAGCAGAAATGTTTGTATTTTATATTGAGTTTCATATCAAATTTTTCTTTCTCATCCCTCTGAGAAAAGCCACTTTGGAGTCAAAAGTAGTTCCTATTAACCGCAACAGCTCGGCGTTTCGGTTAATCATTAGCAATACCTTTTTAAATGTTAAATTGTTTTCCATTTTTTCCAAAAAAATTTTTGGCACTAATTTGCGCGATTAAATTAAAAGCAATGCTGTTGAAGCAATCAGCTGTTTTGTTTACCAGCTGTCAAATAAATTTTCGTATATTATATGTCTGAATGCTAAAAATATTGTTCTCAATAAACCGAATATTGATTTAATAAAAGTGCATGTCTGAACATAGTATTAATAAGTACATCAATTCGCTTATGTAATTAAGATTACTCTTCTTCATACATATCTCGATATGATTTAAGGCTGTGCTTTTAGTCGATTCATCACTTTGCCCATCCTATTTAATTTCTTCAAAAATGTGCAGAGACTTTTTATCAAAGAATTTTTTCTTAACCGTAGATCGAGCTTTGTATCAAAAATGATACATTTCAATTTTTGAAATTATATAACTTTAATTCAGAAAACGTTAGATGCCTGATATTTTTAGAATTCGTAGGAATTGTTATCGTCATTATTTTAAACCAAATAAAAAAAGAAAATTTTAAACAGGGGTGAAAAAATTCAAAAACTTCATAATTCTATCTTATGTATCATTTTTGATACATACGACTTTCCTAGCGATTCTTTAGTGTTCTGTTTGAAATTTTTTTAGGTTTTCAAAGATTTTGTGAAGTTTTATCGTAAATAATACATTATTTATGGTATTTGAGAAGAAATTGAAACTTAAGTGTTGGATGAAAGTGAAAAGTATGAATTTTCTATTCTGGATATATTCTTGAGATTGATTGACATAGTCAAAGTCTAGTATGAAGCGTATTACATTATTAGACGTCAGATCAAGGTTCAAACCTCAGGACAGTTATTTCCAATTTACAACGGAAGGTTGTAGTGACGGATTATATACGTACGTATGTAATACTCAAGCTGCTGAATACTCGATACCAATCTTCGCGCAGATTACTAGCAGCTGTTTCCTAAAATGTTTAGAGTCTTTCTTACTGCTCTTCTCATATTTATCTCACGTGGCAGACAAACATTAGAAAAGTGTTTCGTCCTATGTTTTATTTCATATATATTACAGATGATAATATTTCGGTCAACTACGTACGTATGAGATAACAGAATAATTCGCTTTGATAATGTGCTACTCGGAAATGATGATAATTTTACACTTATAATGGCTTTTCGAAAAATGAGCTGAAAGTCTTCCAGCTTTTAATAATCCCAATAATTTTGTGGCTATAGAACAAATTAGTAACAAATTGAATTTTATGGTCGTTATAAATTTCGTGGTCCACCGAAATCGAATTGGCAGTTTTAGATTCAAGTACATGCTACATGTGTAGCAAGTACTTACAGCTGTACTTGGGAAACCTGTATCCGGAAAATCAGAAAGAACTCAAAGGGAGAGCATTGTTATTGACATAATCGATATTCTTTTGCTACGGGAAACTTTTTTACCTCACATGACGTTGACAACAAATTTTTCTAACGAAATATAACAATGGTTTGTACCATCAGGTTTCAGCCAGCCCTCAATTGAGAGTGTTACTGATGTGAGTGACAATAAGCTACCTCATCTAAACAATTGGAAATTTATAAATCGCCGAAAAGCAAGGGTGCTAGATGTAAAATTATTGCCATTTATAAAAAAAACCAAGCTGGCATGAAGTGTTTGATTTTTACGTAAAAAACCATGCTGCAATGTACATCATGTCAAAAATTTTTGCGTAAATTTCATAAAAGTGATAATAAAGTGAAATAATATAAAATAGTTCTATTAAAATGAATTAAAATAAATCAAAATATTTAAATTTTTTAACAAAATCTAACAATAATTGCGAAAATTTTATGTACTACAAGTATGTATCAAAAGTGATACATAAGCAAGAATTATGAAGTTTTTTTAAGGCTCGATCTACGGTTAAATATATCAGACAGCTTTGCTCCTCCCAACATGTTCTTATGCTATTCATTGCTAGCATTATTGAGTTGTAAGATCTGTTGTATTGCGATTATCGCCTTTAAAATTATTGACTTTGAAATTATTGTCATTCATAAATTCGAATATAAAATGTTTAACTTTTCGTTTAAATTCCTTTTAATATTAAAGACCTTAAAATTTGTGAGGGATATTCCTTTTCTTTTCTCCGTTTAATTTTGCTCTGATATTTGCTTAGCACATGTTGAAGTTGTGTTGTTTGTTCATATGTTACAGCAGAACTTATTGTGCATTCAGCTGTGTTTTTGTATTTGTATGCGTACTACAAGCATCGCCCCTTGTTACTAAAAGAAAGTCACAAAGTCCGTACCCCTTTTTACTATCACTACTGCAATACTTTTACGACGTTTGTTCAGAAATTAAGGAAATTTATTTTATTTTCTCAAAATATTGCTTTATGCTCACTAGTATATGTTGTATACTCTTCTTACGTCGTCTTAGATCAAAATTGTTGCAATTCCAATATATTAACATATTTTTTCGAACGGTAAAAAAAAATACAGAGAATGAATTCTATATAAATAATATAAAATAAGCGAGCCGCAGGTGCGTATGGAGATAACGAAGGTATAATTTTGTCCATTCTCCTTGGCATTTGCTTCAAGGTAATATAGCCCTTTACCAGGTGGTTACATACCGTAACACCAGGAGTGGGTTTAGAATTTATTGAAGAAATAATGAATAGGACCTTATTTCTAAAGAACAACTTCTCCTAAAGTTAGGAAGAATTAAGAAATCGTAATGATTATTACTTCCAACTGTTCACAATGTGCTACATCATCACAAAGTAAACGATTATAATAGCCATTCACAAGTAAGTAGTTCAAAAATTTTAAAAATCAATTTACTTTTGAACGCCTCTCGTATATGAAAGTATGCATATTTATATCTTGGATTGTTTGAAATTTATTTCAGCGGAAACGTGCAAATACAACCGCAAATACTTAAAAGAAATATTTTTTATTGTTTTGTATGAATTATATTGGAATGCAGAATTTCATAAACTTTAATTGTGCGTATTTATTTCACAAAATATTAATACGAAGACTTCTAAAAGAAAGCAAACTAAGTAATGTGTTAGTACGTATTGTGATTGTTTATTATTCGTCAGTACTGTTTCCGTTGATAAATTTATGCACGATTTGTACATTATATTATCGGTAAAAATTTTTTTATTTCCCCAATCATGCCTTAACTAATTCGCAGTAAGTTCACTTGGCACTGACTACTAACTATTTAACGGAAAAATTTACATACAAACACTAAAAAATCATTAGATTGCTTTTATATAATTATGGATAGAAAGTAATAGTGAAACAAAAGCTTCTTGTCAATTTAGGAAAAATTGTCCTTGTAAAGTTAAAAGCAAATAATTTAAAGAACAGGAAATAAAGCGTCACTATTTCTCGATAAGTGCCATCATTTTAATCGTATAATCGTGTTGTTAAACCACAAACCGAATTTTTCGTAAATATAACCCAACTTACCTAATCGTAGTCTAGTTGGTTGGCTTATTAGACTTGAGGCCATGGTTCAACCACGAGGTCAGACATCTCAAACAAAAGAAAAAATAAAAAAAGTTTCTTCGGCTACTTTCTCTCAGCAGATTTCTGGCAAAAATACTGAGACTAAATAAAATTTCCATGAAAAATTTTCTCAAAAATCTATTTTTCGGAGTCGACTTTTAACTGTAGGTATAAAATGTAAAAAATTAATACTCAGAACAAAAGTGGTATGAGAAGCTAGGTCGTAATCCTGGCTGAAGTGTTGTATTTACCAATTATGTACGTATGTATGTAACCTAATTTATATCCATCGCAGAGAAGATCAAGATTAAAGTGAAGACAATTTGTTCTTTTATATGCACGCGGTGTTTTTCACATTGGTTAAATCAGTGGTGTTATGTCAACTTTCTGGTTTATTTTAATAAAAAATATTGTAAAAAAATAGACTACATTTGAACAAAAAGAGGATTTGTTTTGAAAATAACGAAACAGTGCTGTTTGTCCATAGAATAGCATTCCTTTCCTATCTAATCCCCGAATTTTGCTCCTTAAGAAATAGGTTTGATTTTAACTACGAAACAACTTTAATTTGAATAAATTTGATGTGTTTGGAACGTTGGGAACTCTGTAATAACTAGATGTTTACCCGTATTAAATTGTAGTGTGTTTGACTGGTTGACCAGTGTATGCCTTCTGCATGCAACTGGATATTCATACATTGTAGTATGAATGTGTCCACACTGCATAAATGTTGGGACAGCATGTATTTAGCTGTCTCAGCATATTCCCACACATTATAATATAGTAGAACATAAGTTAAATAATTAAGTAATAATAATAACATTAGTCATAATAAAAACCTAATAATGAACAGTCGCATTGAGCGGCTGTTCATAAATAAAATAAATCAAATAAATAATAAATAAAAGACTTTTTTATTACATGGCGATCCTGCCAGTGCGTATTAACTAAAAGAAGTGAAACTGTTAAAAACATTGGAATTCTAGAAAAAAAAAAAAAACGACTTAAATAGAAAGAAAAAACAATAACCAAAAGCAATTTTGATTTCTTCTTTACGTATATTTTTTACCTACCAAGAGTTTGGCAATAAAGTCAAAATAATAATTGTATAATTAATTTACATTTGTGTAATTGTGTAAAGTGGGAACAGTATCGTAACAGAATTAAAGGAAAGTTGTGAAAAAATATATATTATATAAATACAATATTATATACATAAAAAAAAATAAATGATGATTGTGCGTGACTGAAGGAAATAAATTTTTTTTTGCTAAATAGTTTTTAAAAACAAAAGAAGTGCAGTTTTGTAAAGGAAAATAAATAGTTAAAGTGTGGTTGGAATTGAAAATAAAAAAGTGCAATTTATACAAAAAAAATAAAATTAAAAAAAAAAACCGATGCATTAAAGAAAAAACGAACACAAGAAATTTTTGTAAAGCTTTTTTTTTTTTAAAAAAAGCCTAATAGAATAAAGCACAGTTGTAAAATAAAAAGGTATTATTAAATCGAAAAAAAAAAGATCCGAAACATGAAAAAGAACTTGAAAAAAAATTAAAAATAGAAGAAAAAGAGAGATGTGTGGAAAAAGAGACGAAAAAAAAGAAAAGAAGAACGAAAAAAAAAAAATCAAAGAAAAAATGAAAAAAAACCCACAAAATATGACAAAAAGATAAAATATAAATGATAATGATAGAGAAGATACAAAAAAGAGAATCATTCAAAAAATGAATAATATTGCAAGATGAAAAAGGAAAAAAAGAAATGGAAAAAATGCACACAAAAAGAACAAACATTTTTTTTTGAAAAAAAATAAAAAAAAAATATATTGATTATTAATGCTAATAAAAAAAAATAAGCTAATTATAATTATAAATAAAAAAAAAACAATAAAGAAATAATATACTTAAATATTATAAAAAAAAAAAATGAAAAAAAAAAAACTAAAAACAATAATGAACACAAGACTTTTCAATTCTAAGACCATTCATAAAATCAGTTTTTTTTTTAATAAGCCTAACAAGAGTCAATGTTAGAGAAAAGTAGTGCTTGGATAACAAAAATGAACTTTAAGAGTGTTATCAGAATGAAAAAAAATTCGGTAAATTAAAAATATATAACAAATTTAAAAACATTTATGAAACAAAAATAAATTAAAGAAAACAACAGGAAACGGTATCTGCAATAGAAACGTATCCAGAAATCAGCGAGTGCCAGGTCTAAGCCACTTATTTGGAATCTCGTTCTCGTTTCATTACAAAAACAACTACAACAATCCCTACCACTAACACTACAACAACAACAACAGCAACATGTACAACAAGTGCAACTAATACAACAAGTGCAACAAATACAACAGCATCATATTATTGATCAAACGGTACTGCATAGATATAAAAATTAAAATTTTTAAATTTCAATATTAACCACCTCTTGTATATGCCAATAACTCAGTAAATGGCCTAAAGTTGTTTAATATTTCCATTTCTATATGATTTGATTTTATTTTATTCTTTTATAAAATATTTTTGTATAATTTTAATTGTAAATATAGTATATAGTAAATAATTAATTTTAAAAATAACAAAAATATTATTTTTATTATTATTATTATTATTATTATTTTTGCAACATATTGTAACGGTTAAAATTGTATACAAAACAGCAGAAGAAATGATAAAAATATTTTACAAATATATTCTTGATTAAATAGCAAATAATTAATTATTAAACAAACAAATTTAAACACAGAAAAATTAAATACATTAAAAACTTATAATTTCATTGAAAACTTATATTTTTTCATTTTCCCTGTTTTTGTCAATTTAATATTTCGTGCAATTAATTTAAAATGGGAGGTACGGAGTCAAAAATTGAAAAACCAAATGCTAATGTCGTAAACGACATTGTGGTTAAAGTTGACCTTCCTTCTATTTATTTTATAGTAATAATTATCCTATTAGCTGCACAGCTCTTGGTAACGATTTATCAGTTACATAAAAGGTCACTTAGAAAAAATTACATGAGAGCTGCATCATTGGCTAACAACTTGGACAAAGTCTAATTCATTGCATAGAATTTTATTTTTTTTTTTCCTTTCCCAACTCATGGAATGGGAGACGGTTGTATATAGGGCCAGAATAATTAAGGAAGAATTCTTAAAGTCGTATAAATGCTTAAATAATGACAGGGATATAAAACCTGAAACAATTAATAAACACATAAATAATCTTCTAACACAATTAGAAAGATTACGAGTGTTACTGAACACAAATTACCACAGACTAACAAAAGCTCACCAAACCGCTGCTGACGGTTTTTATTTGGACTTACGTGAAAAATTGATTTCTGTAAGTTACCGAAAAAATTTCAAAATACAAGTCCCACAATCAATAAGAGAACCAATACTTTTCAATACTTCGCCAGAAACGAAACAAGCGAAGAACTCCAATATGCCTCAGACTATAGTAGAGTTCTTGAATACCGCTTCCAGGTTAATTCCTGAGTTCGACGGGAATTCCGAAAACCTCCAAAGCTTCATTGACGCCATTAACTTGGTTGATTCCATTAAGGAATCACACGAGGCTGTAGCTGTTAACCTCATTAAAACCAAATTGAAAGGAACAGCAAGAAACTTAATAAGTTCAGAAACAACTTTAGAACAGATTGTAAACAAACTTAAAGTTTCGGTTAAGGGTGAATCCGTGGACGTTATAAACGCCAAGCTCCTGAGCACTAAACAGTCTGGTAAGAATGTCAACACCTATGCCAAGGAAATGGAGGAATTGGCTAAGAAATTGGAGACAGCATATATAGGGGATGGATTACCCCATGAAATAGCAAATAAATATGCCACACGTTCAGCTGTCACAGCTATGACTAGGAACAGCTCAAGCGACAGGGTCAAGCTGATCATGCAATCGGGCAGCTTCAATAATATGAACGAAGTTTTAACTAAGTTCATAAGCAGTTGCACTGAAGTGCATGGACAGGAGAACTCTATACTCAACTATGGATCTGAACGCCGGGGCGGTTTTAACCGCAACAATAATTATAATCGCAATAGCAACTGGCGTGGAAACAATCATTCGAACAGGGGCCGAAATTTTTATGGGCCCAGATCTTATAATGGTGGTCCACATTTGAACCACAATTCGAGTCTCCGCCGTGGCAATAGAAATAATAATAATAATAATTACAATAATGGTCGAAACAGAAATATAAACGTTACTGGGGAACAAGTCCCGGGAAACGAGATACGACCCCTAAATGCTCAGTAGGAACTAAAACCTACAATATTAACTTGAATTTGTGTAGCTATCTACGATGCAAAACTACTTTAAACAATACTATTTCAATTTTTTTAATAGATACTGGTGCGGATATCTCAATTATCAAGCACAACCAGGTCATCGATTTAACCATAAATAAATACAATAGAAAAAACCTAAATGGCATAGGCCAGGGCACCATTTCAACACTAGGTAGTGTACACTCTGAACTCAAAATAGACAAATATTTAATAAAACATACTTTTCATGTAGTTGAAGATAACTTTAAAATACAAGCAGACGGAATAATCGGAATGGATTTCATAAGAAAATACAATTGCATTCTGCAATATTCAGGTGATAAAGACTTAATAATTCTAAGATCAGATGAAATTGATCATGACATTGGAATACCGCTTAGAAACGGTCCTACCATCAACTCCATATCTCTACCAGCAAGATGTGAGGTAGTAAGATCAATAAAGTTTGAATCACTTGAAGAAAGTGTTCTAGTACCATTCCAAACAATTCAAGACGGCGTTTTTGTTGCCAATACAATAACGTCAAAAACCAATCCCTTGGTAAGAATAATTAATACAACTAACTATGACTTGGTGATTTCTGATATTAGGCTTATAACAGAAACCCTTAAAGACTATAAAATAGCTAGTTCAGATCGTGTGCAAACCAAATCAAAAGAAAAAATGGAGAGACTCTCCAAAAATTTTCCACCATTCGTTGAAAGAGAACTAAAAGCCTTATGCCATGAATTCTTAGATATTTTTGCTCTGGAAACAGAAAGCATATCATCCAATAACTTTTATAAGCAGAAACTTAAAGTCAATAGTACAAAACCTGTTTATATCAAAAATTATCGAATACCACACTCTCAGAAGGAAGAGATAAATAATCAGGTTGAAAAATTAATTAAGGATGATATCATTGAACCATCTGTTTCCGATCACAACAGCCCTATCCTATTGGTACCCAAAAAATCTTTACCTGGTGGTACCCAGAAGAGATGGAGACTGGTAGTAGATTACAGGGCGGTTAATAAAAAGTTGATAGCTGACAAGTTCCCGTTACCACGCATTGATGATATTCTTGACCAATTAGGCAGAGCTAAATTCTTCTCTTGCCTTGACCTTATGTCGGGATTTCATCAAATTGAGCTTGAGGAGGAATCCAGAGACATAACATCCTTCTCTACTGACAGAGGATCTTTCCGATTTAAAAGATTGCCATATGGTCTGAAGGTAGCCCCAAATTCATTTCAACGAATGATGACATTAGCTTTTTCCGGTCTATCCCCAGCACAAGCGTTTGTGTACATGGATGACCTTGTGGTGATTGGTTGTTCTTCGGGTCATATGTTGAAAAATTTAAGGGATGTATTTGAGGTGTGTAGGAGACACAATTTAAAGTTGCATCCAGACAAGTGTTCATTTTTTCGAACAGAAGTCACATTCCTTGGCCACAAGTGCACGGATCAGGGAATATTACCAGACGACGGCAAATTTTCCATTGTACAAAACTATCCTACTCCAAAGAACGGTGATGAAGCCAAGCGTTTTATAGCGTTTTGTAATTATTACCGTAGGTTCATACCTAACTTTGCTGAGTCGTCTCGGCATATCACTAGACTATCAAGAAAGGGCATTCCCTTTGAGTGGAATCAGGATTGTGAAAGGGCTTTCCAATACCTCAAAAGTCAATTACTTTGCCCTAGGATTTTACAATATCCTGACTTTTCCAAAAAATTTTTTATCACCACCGACGCAAGTAAATATGCTTGTGGCGCTGTCCTGAGTCAGGAAAAACATGGACAATTAATGCCAATCTCATATGCTTCAAGATCATTCACTAAAGGTGAAAGCAATAAGTCGACTATAGAGCAGGAATTAACTGCAATACATTGGGCTGTAAAATATTTTAGACCGTACATCTATGGCAAGAAATTTGTAATACTGAGTGATCACAGACCACTCACTTACCTTTTTTCTCTAAAGAATCCATCTTCCAAGCTAACACGTATACGACTTGATCTCGAAGAATACGACTTCGTGATCGAGTATATTAGGGGTCAGGAAAATACCGTAGCGGACGCTCTATCCCGCATAGAATTTAAAGACATCAAAAATATTGGAGTCAATACAATTCTGAAGGTTACAACAAGACTTCAGTCAAGAGCAAATAGGCAAAGCATTAATGAAAATCATACGGAAGAATCAGAATCGTTAGATCTCAAAATATATGAGACTCTAAATACCCGCGAGCACTGTAAAATACCAAAATTGTATTTTACCAAAATAAATTAATTATACAGAAAGGAAAACAGGTTCTTTCTGAATATAAGTTGAAAGACCTTATTATTAATAGAAATGTCGACTTAGGTCACCTCTTTCTAAAGCTTGCAAAAATAGCTAATAATATTGGTCTCACAACACTAGTACTTTCACAAGATGAAAGCATGTTCAACAACCTAGGAACAAATATAGAAGCCTTCAAAAATAAAGGTAATAAAATCTTGCAAGATTTCGACTTAACAATAATGCTCGTGCCAAAACTTATTAAAGTAAATACATATTCTGAAAAATTAAGAATTATGAAAAAGTATCATGATGATCCCCTTACTGGTGGACATCCTGGTATAACCCGTATGATAAAGAAAATACGACTTCAATTTCATTGGAAGGGTATGACCAGGGACATAAGTAAATATGTTCGGCAATGCCTTCAGTGTCAGGCCAATAAGACAACCAGTAGAAACAGGGAGCCCTTGGTTATCACACCAACACCGGTTAAGGCTTTTCAGCGAGTAATACTTGACACCATAGGACCGCTGCCAAGGTCTGACTCGCAAAATGAATATGCTGTGACTGTGATGTGTGACTTGACCAAGTATTTGGTGGCCATCCCTGTGGCAAATAAATCAGCCAAAAATGTAGCTAAAGCCATAATGGAACATTTTGTTTTGATATATGGTCCCATGAACACCATAGTTACTGATCTGGGTACTGAATATATAAATCAGGTACTGACAGAGCTATGTGGGTTACTGAAAATAGAAAAATTGCATTCAACTGCTTACCACCACGAAACACTTGGGACTATTGAAAGATCCCATAGGACTTTCAATGAGTACCTAAGATCGTATGTTTCGTTGGATAAATCAGACTGGGATAACTGGCTAAAGTTCTTTGTATACTGCTACAATACAACTCCATCCACAGCCCACGGATATTGCCCATTTGAGTTAATATACGGGAAAATTCCAAGGGAAATGGAGTTTACTAATACTGGTGTCATAGATCCACTTTACAATGTTGATGCCTATGAAAAAGAAGTCAAATTCAGGCTCCAAGTGGCGCAACGTAGAGCCGCTAGCCTCATTGAGAGTGCTAAACTAAGGAGACAAGGGATCTCCAATAAAAGTTCTAAACCTATTGAGCTCTGTATTGATGATTCGGTTATGGTCCGCAATGACGCAGGACACAAGCTGGATCCGGTTTATATGGGTCCATTTAGAATTAAGGAAATTGATGTCACAAATAACATCACCTTAACGGACTCAAACGGTAAATCATTCACCGTTCACAAAAATAGAGTGAAGAAATTACCCAACTGAAGTGTGTATATCGCACACTTAGTTGATAATAAAAATTGTTTGAATATGTGTTGAATATAGTATATATATAATAATAATATGTATATAAATACCATAATATTTGTTTGTTTTATAGCTTATCACAAATGAAAAATAATCATACTTTTATTTTTGTTTTTTGTTTTCCTTTTAAATTATTATGAATTATTATTATTATTATTAAAAAAAAAATATACACTATATTTTTAATTTTTCTTTAAGTCAAAAATGTAAAAGAATAATCAATGTCGAATTGAACATTGATTATTCTTCCGTAAAAAGGGAGGTGTAGTGTGTTTGACTGGTTGACCAGTGTATGCCTTCTGCATGCAACTGGATATTCATACATTGTAGTATGAATGTGTCCACACTGCATAAATGTTGGGACAGCATGTATTTAGCTGTCTCAGCATATTCCCACACATTATAATATAGTAGAACATAAGTTAAATAATTAAGTAATAATAATAACATTAGTCATAATAAAAACCTAATAATGAACAGTCGCATTGAGCGGCTGTTCATAAATAAAATAAATCAAATAAATAATAAATAAAAGACTTTTTTATTACAAAATACAAAATTCTTAGAGTTATTGAAATGTTTAACAACAAGTGTACGTTACTTTGTGCTTGTTGTGTACTGCACAGATATCGCGGTAGTATTTTAAATCGGTTTCGCTATGTAAAAATTTTACAAAAGGTCAAATTGTAAGGGCGACTGTTATTATAATACAATTCAGATCAAAAGAAGGTGCATCGGAGAGCACTATTGACGTTGACAGTGATAGCCTGGCCATCGTCGTTCTCAAAGAAATATGGAGCAATGAAGACATCAATCAGTGACTCTTTCGGGACACACTGGACGCTATTGGATCTCATGTGGATTTGTATCATCTCAAATTCGAATTGTTCATGTATCCATTCATCTACGAATAGTTCATATCACTGAAGATGAACGAACAGAAAACCCATTTTGTTAAACAATTTTATTATTTAACTTGTTTTTCTTGCCTAATTTAAATATAATGTCAGTTTCTATTAATTTATAACCTACTAGCAGATTGTACCCGGCATTGCGCGGGTTATGTAGTTTGGATTAGTTTAAAAAATTAAAAAAAATTATTGGGTAATTTTTGCATTAAAAGTAACAATAAATAAAAAACCGGTTTATCGGTTTCGAAACCGGTTTCTTAAAAAATGCAATTTTTCAAATTATTCGGAAACCGGTTTCACAAACAACCCAGTTTTTTGAATACTCTAAGTCCTAAATATAAATGCACTCAATTTGCCCGTTTTTCGCCCCTTTCCCCATTTTTGGACCTCTTTTGGTTCAACTTTTGAAACGGAACACCTCCAATAGCTATTTGGGAAACTTAACCAAGCTAAATCGTAAAAAAATACCTTTAAAACAGATAAAATACAGCTTTTATGCATAAAGTACTAATTTTTGCCCATTTTTTCTCCCCTTTGACCCAATTTTTCCCCCTTTGGGTCAAAATTTTGAAAAGATTTATTGCCTATAATCTGCACCGACAAAAGTTCGATCAATATCCCAAATTTCAAGAAAATTGGTCCAGGCGTTCAGGCGTGATTGGCTATACACTCAATTTGCCCGTTTTTGGCCCCTTTCCCCATTTTTGGACCCTTTTTGGTTCAACTTTTGAAACGGAACACCACCAATAGCTATTTGGGAAACTTAACCAAGCTAAATCGTAAAAAAATACCTTTAAAACAGATAAAATACAGCATTTATGCATAAAGTACTAATTTTTGCCCATTTTTTCTCCCCTTTGACCCATTTTTTCCCCCTTTGGGTCAAAATTTTGAAAAGATTTATAGCCTATAACCTGCACCAGCAATGGCTCGATCTATATCCCAAATTTCAAGGAAATCGGTCCAGGCGTTCAGACGTGATTGGCTAACAAACAAACCAACAAACAAACAAACAAAAAAACAGACTTACAGAAAGATTTATAATATACTAGCAGATTGTACCCGGCGTTGCGCGGGTTATGTAGTTTGGATTAGTTTAAAAAATTAAAAAAAATTATTGGGTAATTTTTGCATTAAAAATAACAATAAATAAAAAACCGGTTTATCGGTTTCGAAACCGGTTTTGAAACCGGTTTCTTAAAAAATGCAATTTTTCAAATTATTCGGAAACCGGTTTAACAAACAACCCAGTTTTTTGAATACTCTAAGTCCTAAATATAAATGCACTCAATTTGCCCGTTTTTCGCCCCTTTCCCCATTTTTGGACCCCTTTTGGTTCAACTTTTGAAACGGGACACCTCCAATAGCTATTTGGGAAACTTAACCAAGCTAAATCGTAAAACATACCTTTAAAACAGATAAAATACAGCATTTATGCATAAAGTACTAATTTTTGCCCATTTTTTCTCCCCTTTGACCCATTTTTCCCCCTTTGGGTCAAAATTTTGAAAAGATTTATTGCCTATAACCTGCACCGACAAAAGTTCGATCAATATCCCAAATTTCAAGAAAATCGGTCCAGGCGTTCAGGCGTGATTGGCTATACACTCAATTTGCCCGTTTTTGGCCCCTTTTCCCCTTTTTGGACCCCTTTTGGTTCAACTTTTGAAACGGAACACCTCCAATAGCTATTTGGGAAACTTAACCAAGCTAAATCGTAAAAAATTACCTATAAAACAGATAAAATACAGATTTTATGCATGAAAGTACTAATTTTTGCCCATTTTTTCTCACTTTGTCCCATTTTTTTCCCCCTTTTGGTCAAAATTTTGAAAAGATTTATAGCCTATAACCTGCACCGGCAATGGTTCGATCTATATCCCAAATTTCAAGAAAATCGGTCCAGGCGTTCAGGCGTGATTGGCTAACAAACAAACCAACAAACAAACAAACAAACAGACAAACAAACAAAAAAACAGACTTACAGAAAGATTTATAATATATATTAGGATATTAAGATAATTCGATTCAAATCAAAATCTTAAAAGAATGACGTGAATTTATTCTAGTCGCACTCTATCACATTTATTAGTATACATATTAAGTTTTTATTTTGATCTTCATTGAATTGCAATCATAAAAGAGGATTTAGTAATCAATTTTGTAACTTTATTTCTTTGTTAAAATTGTAAAAATTTTTATGATGTTTGGAAATTTTTGATGACATATATCCTTTGCAATTTTTTGATAGTTTCGCTGTCTCAACAGCAACAGTCTGATGTTTTATTGTTGGTGGTAAAGCGGAAGATGTACTATTATTTGTTTGTTTTTATTTAAAAACTTGTTGTTCATCAAAACAAAATAAATTTTTTTATAACCATTAGGAAAGGGTGACTGTCACGCTCAGGAACTAAAATCTGTGTCAATGTTACTCATTTTCTGTCTCTCTTTAGAACTTTCCCTTTTTGTTTTGTTGCTAGCATTGTAGAGTATAACATACCGATAACATGCAACAGTAAATTTTATTTTTGCTTTGTTCAAATTGCGGTTTTACCAATACAAACGACCGTGCGTGCTATTTTTGTTTGTGGTCATGTCAGTGTCAATTGGTAAATATTTATTTCCGGTATATTAAACAAGTTTTTCCTCTCAAAAAAACTCGTTCCCTTTTGAAAGAAAAATAAAACGATTTTCAAGGAAAATATTGCGCTTTATTGTTGGTTTAAAAGATTAGCCCGTCTTTCGAAAGACTCAATTGAAATAAGTTTCTCGCCACATGTTACCTGAGAATATTTTTATAGGTGGCGTTGGTTAGCAAACCTTCCACATGCTATCTCCTACCAGTTAACTGCATTGCTGGAAAAGTTCCATTAAAGAAAACACAATAAAGGACAAAAAACGCTCAGAAAATGTAGAATTCATTACAGCAATTTACCAGAAACTAAATTCTATGGAACTTTAAAGTATGGTTACAGTAGCGTTGCTATTTGCCAATATTTTCTAGTTTTTTTAGATGCGGTGGCCTATTGGGCCATTGTCTTACACAGAGTAAGATAAATCCCCTTGTCATCATCCATCAGTGGTGGGTTTGAATCACACCGAGCTTCGGATGGAACTGACCAGTTCCCTTACTAACACGTTCAAAACCATGCACAGGACTTCAAACGTTCTACAACGCAAAAACCCTGATGTATGTTCTGAAGTGCATAAAATGAATTGTACCGATTCCGTTTCTTCTACATGTTGGGAGTTTCTGCCGTAATCCGGCGGGTCAGACCAAGCTTGCCAACGAAACTGACAATAGCTCAGCGTCCCGTTAGGATTCCTGTTAGGGTGCGAAACTTGTCGAACTCAAGTACTTACCTTGTTTTTCTGCTATCCACTGCTGTACACAGCAATTTTGAAATTCGTCAATCCGGTATGTCGAACCACCTACGGTTTGTTGGATTCTATGTTGCTTTTTCCAATATGAAAAATAATCTCCTCTACCATCCCTTCCTCAGACATCTCCGATCTCTTCCGCTCCAGTTCGTACGCCTTTTCGTTTCCTTTTATGCCAGAATGACCCAAAACTCAGTAGAGGCTGGTGTTGAGTCAACGTATACATGCAACTCCTGACGCCTTTTGGTTCGACGAGGTGGGTGCCCAGGAGATGATTTCCTGGTTTCAATTATACGTGCAGTTTGTTCAATACCAAAAATCTCCGCCTTAAATACACTGGCCTGTTTAAGAAATCTGTATGTGGTTTTCGGAATAAACCCCACAATCTATTTTTGACCCATCAAAAATGTACGATTAAACTTTTGCGCATTCGCCCGAAAACAGTCTCTGGTACAGAGAGAGTTCGAATTATACAGCTACTAGATACTAAATAGGTGGATAGGTGGTGTATAGTAGGTGTGTCATATAAATCTCGAACGAAACGAAATATGAATAAATATACCTTCGGCGACTCCTTTTCAGCAGTTTTCTGGCAACTTGTCGTTCGGACCGACATTTAACTGTAGGTCTCGCTACTCATGGATATAAAATTAACACACACAACATAAGTGGCGTGGGAAACTAGGTCGTAATCCTGACTGAAGGGTTGTAATGACCAATAATATACACGATTATTATTATTATTATTATTAGGATCATACTAGGACTCTCGGAATCTCGGTCAAAGGATGTTCGAATAATTTTCTTTAAAAATCAATAAATTTCTCATTTATTTTGAACTTTTATTTCAATACAGAATAGCTTCCAATACACCTAGACACGAACCATGTTACATCAATTCCAGGTGAGACTGTGAAAACATTGCTTATCTAAACATTCAAAAGGTCATTTGATTATAATTAAGTATTTTGGGTACCTGATAGCCTAATGGGGTCATGGGTTCGATTCCCATAATTATAACCTAATTTGTATACATATGTATATAAATAAAATTAATAAAAATTTAAGTTTTCTATTTAATTTTGTTGTTTTTCCAAGATTAGTTTTCATTTTCCACTAAAACTACTTCTAGTGCAATAAATTCCGTTGTTGTGTTATTTCAATTTTTATTCTCCAGTTTTCCGTTTTTATCTATTCTGTGCTAAAATCCTTTCTCTGTGTGGATGATTATATTTTGTTTCCTGTCACCAATTACAGTTATTTGCTTTTTTTTATTTCGTCTTTTAGTGGTTTTTCTTTATATTTCGTATTAATTCTTACTATTCTGTTGTTTTGTTATGTGCTATTCTGTCAAAGCATAGACTAAAATTTTTTATAGTTTTGAAACAACAGACTCAGTGACGGATTGACTGAGAGCTTGTTTAGTTTGTTGCATACTAACAATGGCAATAATAATATCTATTGAAATATCTACATATCTAAAATTTATTGTCTTCTTCAATGCGAACAGTTCTGAAATAAATAAAAAACATAATAGATTGGCAGTTTGCCATTAAAACGCTAATTTCGTAGAAACAACACAGTACTTCAATGTTATTGTTTAGCAAAATGCTTTCATATTGCAATCATTTCCAGCTTTGCTATCAGACTACAATAAACAATTGAATGCATTTAAACATATGAGTGAAGAAAAGGTTAAACAAATGAAAGAATTTAAAATCAAAAAAAAAAATATATATTGTATTGTCCAAAGGAGTGCCCTAGAGGATACTACAATTTATCAGAGCTATGTATGCGGTTGCAGAACTTCTTAACAACGGCAATATAAGTCAACTATTCAAGAAAACCAAAGCAATGAGAATTAACAACGTAAGCAACGGCAACAAGGGCAATCAGTGAAATACGTGGATAGCTTCTGCTATCTAAACAGTATAGGGCCCAACAAATGGCTGCGCAGAAGCCGACGTAATCAACAGGCTCTATAAAGTGAGAGCAGACGACTACAGCCAATCCAGACAATCCAAACAAACCAAGCACAGAAGCGGCGGAAGTGAAAACAGGTTACTATCGAACACCATCACGGAAAAACTACAGGTATTCATTAACAACTGCCTCAGAATCATATGCAAAATACACTCTCCTAATAACCTCATCAACATGGATCTCTGGAACATTACCAACTAGGAACCCATTATAACGCAAATAAAACCCAATAATTTGAGACGGATCGGCCATAATATCAGAAAGTATACAAGAATGGCATTTGAGTGGAATCCTCAAGTCTCAAGATACCGTGGTCGGCCAAGGAACACCTGGAGACGTTCGATACTCCAAGATCTAGGAAAGTATAATCTTACATGGGAAGACGCAAAAATAACAGCAGTCAATCAGATAAGATGGAAATGCTTTAAAGAGGCTATATGCTCCCAAGAGGGGTAATGAATAAAAAAAATACTCATAACATAATCGGTCATTACAATCTTTCCGTCAGGATTACGACCTAGCTTCTCACACCACTTTTGTTGTGTGCGTTAATTTTATACATGAGTAACGGGACCTACAGTTTAAAGTGGACTCCGAACGACAGATTTTTGAGAAGCTCTTCAAAGCAATTTTATTTACTCTCAGAGTTTTTGCCAGAAATCTGCTGAGAGGCAGTCGCCGAAGAAATATTTTTTTCATAATTTCGTTTTGATGTCTGACCTGGGGGTTTGAACCATGGCCTTACGTCTAATAAGTCGATACACTACGTACTAGACTATAGCGACTACTCGCATACTATATACTCACATTATACATTAATTTAATAAGAAATAAGTGGATGGAAGCACCTACTATCTGAAAATAGCATTTTCTTAAAAGACATGGATGAATTTGATCTAAATTACTTCAGATGAGAAAGAGACGTTTTTATGAAGAGCTTGATTGAGAAAATAGACATCTTAACTTTTGTAATGTTCTGCATGCAGCGGCCAAAACAATGTAGTACCTGTAATAAAATATATTCCGCTTGGCCTTTTGAAAGTTTTAGAAATTCCCAAAAAAAAATTTTGAATGCCACATGACCTGGGGAAGTTTGCTTGCGAAACAAATCCTTACTAGGCAATAAAAACATAACATGACAATACAAATTCCTTCTATTACTGTGTACTTCATATATTCTCCTAAAATTGATCGCATAGCATACTTCCATGCAGCAGAAAGACAAAGTGTAGTACTAGTGTAGCGAGTATTGTTTTAAAAATGTTTATCGGTTTACTCAAGATTTATAATCTGAAAGGAACTACTACAGTGCCTGTCTAACAATGCCATACTTTGGCTTTATTAGGGTATGGCTAATTCATTTCCGCTTACATTCATTTATTTACTTCCTACGCTACAGTCTCTAAAACTTCATAACCGTATGCATGATCGTTTCATTTCATTTGCTGTTAAATTCGGTTCAGTATGTCTTCTTTGGTTCCATAGTTTTTACATATTTTATCCTGTAGATATTTTACATAAGCAAAATAACATACATATGTTTTCGATTACGTTTTTATTGATCGTAAAGTTGGGATGATCCTTAATAATGGGATGATCTGTAAGAATTGGAATAGTTTGGCATGCGGTGAGGGTGCCACGCGTTACACGGGAAGCGGTACTAATAATTTATGGGAATGTGAATTTAATGTTAAAATATGGTCAGTCGTTCCATCTTAAAATATTTATTGCAACAGGACAGTGCAAAATTTAATTTATTTCTAAGTAAAGTAGAGTAAACGTAACTCAGATATGTAAAAATCGAGAAAATATAATATGGAACAAAAATATTGTCACTGTAATTGAACGAGTAAACTGTCACGGTTTTAAGTGTTGCACCATCTTCTAGTGCGTAGTGTGCTGTGTGCGTATCCATGGATCAAATCCTAGTTCAGACATTTCGAACAAAAACGAAATATAAAAAAATGTTCTTCGACGGCTTTCTCTCAGTAGTCCTCTGACAACAAGCCTGAGAGCAAACAAAATTTGCAATTTCTCATAAATCTATCATTCGAAGTCGACTTTAAACTATAGGTTCCATCACTCATGGATAAAATTAACAAATACAACAGGGCTAGTGTCAAAAGCTAGTTCGTAATCCTGATTACAGGGTTGTAGTTTATAAGATGGATAACTTATTAACAATCGCAAGTCTCAAGTCTGGTGCTAATTCAAGGTATTGAAGTCGTCGTAGTTTAGTAGGTAGTGTGTTGCCTTATTAGACGTAAGGCTCCAGGTCAGACATCAAAACGAAAATATGAAAATATTTCTTCGGCCACTTCCTCTTAGCAGATTTCTGGCAAAAACTCTGAGAGCAAATAAAATTGCCATGAGAAGTTTTTCAAAAATCTGAGATTCGGAGTCGACTTTAAACTGTCCCGCCACTCATGGATTGTAAAGACCAATTATGTATGTTATGTTATGTGTAATTCAAGGTATTCGTTTTGTTTTCTTCAGGTTTATCCTTTCAATTATTTTTTAGTTGTTTCTTAAAGCCCCAAAACTTCAAAATACTTCGTAAGTAGGTTTGGTTAGGTAAAGAGGCCGACTTTCATCGAAGGAAGAGGTCCCACTTCAGACAGTATTTAAAACCATTGTGATAGCACAATCAATACACAGAACTAAACATTCCCTAAAGGAAACCAACCCTATTCTTGAAAAAATCTCGCTAACGCAGCAAACTTTATATTAGAGAGCACGAAGCACATTGTATGAACTGCGGCAGTGGCATTCCTTAGAAACAAAAAAAAATATATCCGAACAGCAGCTAGGTTTATTTGAGTTTATTTATTCTTTACTAGATAAAAATGTATTGATATGATAATAAAATTTTAATTAACTAATTAAGTTCAATTGAATAACTTAATTTAAGTAAATCATAAAGTTTTAAATTAACACAGTGGGTTTTTTAATAGTAAATTATAAAAAAATTTTTGCCATTTTTTGAATGGTTTTAAGAGTTTATTGGTTCGTAAGTAATTTTTTAAATAAAATTTGTTTTCAATTTGATTTTTATTTAAATTTTTTGGTCTATTTGTAACACAATCCACTGTGAATAGACTTTTAATTGAATGAAATAGAGTGCAAATTATTAGAAATAATAAATATTGAAAATATTTTTATTAAATTTTTAAATTTTCTTTTTCTTTTTTCCTTCTAAAATTGTGTACAATTTTATTGAAATTATTTATTTATTTTTCATAGAAATCGATATTTGCAGTAATAACGAATAAAAAATAAATTGTTTTTATTTTATTTTGTTTAGCTGGGTTTAATAGTGTTTGTAATAGTGCATGATAAGTTATTTTCAATTTATTTTCAAAATATAAATGTTGTTAATTCTTTAGAATTCTTTTATTTTGGCAATAAAATAAAAGAATCTCAAATTGAATTAAAATAATAATATTTCATAATTTTCTTGTTCCCACAGTTTGGTCAAGCAAAGCGTGAGAATTCATACGTCGGCAAGTGTATCATATATTTATGTCTACACGCGCCAGACAGTGTGTAACTCAATATGCGTTTTGCATTCAGCAACCTGTGGGAATATGTTTTTTAATATTTGCATTTTAAGTTTTGTATTACTTATTATTTTTTTTGTATTATTTTTTGTATTGTATAAACTTTATATAAATGAATTAACTAACAGTAATAAAGGAGTAGTGTACTACAAACATTCAAATAATTAACTTGTTTGATTTAGAAACTTCGTCTTGGTGCAACACCCTGACAAAGTGAAAAACCAAAATTTTATCCTTGTGAACCACTAGGATAAGTACCTATTTTCCTTTTAATTTTTGACCGTTCATCAGGGAAAACGAGCTCTGATCTGAACATTTTTGGCGACCGTGACAGGACGTTCTCTAAAAATGGAGCAATCTTCGGTTCTTCTCCGCCAGCTCAAAGAGACTGGCGAAAATATTGCCACCATAATCAGAAATTTCAACAAGGACTCCAGCAGCCGCAAAACCTTAGTCTATTACCAAGACCGCCTGAAGCGTCTTCAGGAAGCATGGGCTGAGTTTGACGACTTGGATAATAAGTTGCGGAGTCTAAAGGACCTCGACAAATCCGATGAGTATTTCACATCAGACTATTATTCCACAATTCAAGCCCATTCGTTCAAATATATCTCGTTAATGGAACGTGAGCTTGAAACCCAAAAACAAGCATCAGACGACAAAGGACTCCTTCAGCCCAGAAGCAAGTCACCAGCAAGTGGAACTGGTGGGCACGATGGTCTTATCAGCCGTTCTCTTGGCAAAATGGCGGCACTTTCCCGACAACTAGAAGATCTTCAACTGGAACCAGGTCAAGAAGAATCTTATTATGATATAAAAAGGGCCACAATCTCCCAGCTATGGCAGCAATTAGAACATCTTAATGATGAAGTGTTGGACAAATATCCCGATCCAGACCAAGCTGGTTACGACTCAAAGAGATATGTTCGCCTCGAGCAGAATGCCCGGTCAGCAATCATCCAGCTCACAAGTGCCAACAAAAAATTATCCCATTCAGCCAAAGAAGCATTGACGAGGCAAAATACATTACCCTTGCCTACGGTCACCATCACTAAATTTGAAGGCGATTACATGAAGTGGTCATCATTTTCAGACTTATTTAAAGGGATTGTCAATGAACAGCAGATGTCTGACGCTCATAAAATGTGGTATCTTATGACGAACGTGATTGGCGAAGCAGCAAAACTCATCAACCATCTTCCTATAACTGAAGAAAATTACCAAGCGGCATGGCGGTTACTTGAGGACCGCTACAACAACAAACGTGTTATGGTGGCTACGGCAATTCAAAGGCTGCTCGATCAGCCAGCCGGAGCTTGCACATTGAGTAGCATTAAGCGGATGCACGATACAACAAAGGAGTGCCTGGCAGCTCTCTCCAATATGGGACTCCAGATTACGTCATGGGATCCACTCCTATTACATGTCTTAGTCAAAAAACTAGACAAAACAGTTCATACTCAGTATGAACAATCTATCTCTAACCCCAAAGAGTTACAATCGATCAACCAATTCCTCACTTTCCTCGAGAACTATTTCCACACTCTTAAGGCAATGGGATATAAGGAGCGAACGTCTCCCAACAATAACAAAACTTGCGCACTTGCAACACATGAGCTCGCCCGATGCTTCATGTGTAAGCGGGATTCTCATCCGTTATATCGCTGCAAGGATTTCATGCTACTCAGCCCTACAAAACGGCTCAACCTTGTGCAGAAACAGAAATTATGTGTCAACTGTTTCAATAGCAACCACTCAGCCAAAAAATGTACCATTTTAGGCCGCTGCCAAAAGTGTGGAAAAAGGCACCACACCTTAGTTCATTTAGAACAAACGTCACAAATACGCACAAAACAAGGTACATCCAACAAATTAGCTTCTTTAACCAAAGTAGACCGCGAAACTTCAACGGAACAGGCGACATCCCTTGTTACCACTCCATTCTTAGAAGGCGAAGACATAGCAGTTAGTTATGCACACAAAAAATCCTATGTCCTGTTGGGAACCGCGTTGTTAAAGGTTAAGGCTAATGGTTTGGAAACCGAATGCAGAGCAATCCTGGACTCAGGATCACAAGTCAACCTAATAACCGAACGATTAGTGGCACGGTTAGGACTCCCACCAAGGGCTACATCCATATCAATCAATGGTATTGGAAAAAACCGAACTAAGGTTCAACACCGAGCCAACTTTATCATTCAATCTCGACTCAACAACTTTTCAGCGCGTTTAGAGGCATTTGTATTGCCGCAAATAATTGCTCCTCAACCTGCTCAACTTCTTCATACTGATAAGTGGTCAATTCCCAGCAATGTGACTTTGGCTGACCCAACCTTTAACCGTCCAGACAAAATCGATATTCTATTAGGGGCGGAATATTACCATCAATTGCTCGCTATTGGGCAAATTAAATTGGCTGATAACCTTCCAGTGCTGCAAAATACAACCTTAGGCTGGATAGTATCAGGTAAGGTATCTGGTCAACAATTATCAGTTGCAACATGCGGGGTCTTGACTGAAGATGATAAAATGGATATCGCTATTGAACGATTTTGGAAATTGGAGGAGATTGAAAGCACACAACAACAATTGTCACCTTATGATGCACAATGTGAAGCACACTTCAATCAACACACCACACGTGACAAAGACGGAAGATTCGTCGTACGACTTCCATTCTGCGCCGAAACATCTGCACTAGGAGACTCACACAGCATTGCGTTCAACCGATTTCTCTCCTTGGAACGCAGACTATCAAAAGATCCGTCATTGAAAGAACAATATACACAATTTATGCAGGAATATGAAGCTTTAGGGCATATGACCAAGATCACTATAGAGAAGGTAGAAGGGAGTAAATACTTTATTCCTCATCACTGCGTACTACGACCTGAAAGCAGCACTACTTAACTTCGAGTGGTATTTGACGCTTCATCGAAAACATCATCTGGAAGGTCATTGAACGATATTTTGCACATCGGGCCATCACTTCAGAGTGAGCTGTTTACTATTTCGCTGCGATTTCGGCTACCGCGTTTCGTGTTCACTACCGATATAGAAAAGATGTACCGTCAAATATGGATCCATCCTAAAGACAGGCAATATCAGATAATCCTATGGCGGAAGAATGTCACTGAACCAATAAGCTATTTTAAATTGAACACCGTCACATATGGAACCAGACAAGCACCATACCTTGCAATAAAATGTTTGAAGGAAATAAGCCATGACAACAAGATACATTATCCCTTAGCAGCAAGTTTTTTGGAAAAGAATTTCTATGTGGACGATGGACTAGGTGGTGCTGATAGCTTAACCACAGCTCTAGAAACTCAGCGGCAACTCCAGCAAGTCATGGCAGGATACGGATTTAATTTACGAAAATGGTGCGCTAACCATACTCAACTACTCAGTAACATTCCCGAAACCCATCAGGAAGTCAGCCTCGACTTCTCTACAGATAAGACCGAGTACACAAAAACATTAGGATTAGCTTGGCTACCCAAATGTGATCAACTTAAGATTAAAGTTGACATTCAACCAATAAAGGCTGTAACAAAAAGAACATTCACCTCAGAT
The DNA here is from genome assembly GCA_927399465.1 of Sarcophaga caerulescens. Taxonomy (NCBI): domain Eukaryota; kingdom Metazoa; phylum Arthropoda; class Insecta; order Diptera; family Sarcophagidae; genus Sarcophaga; species Sarcophaga caerulescens. The sequence continues at coordinate 69,860,188 of OV656873.1, forward strand.
TTAGCACGCATTTTTGATCCGTTGGGTTTCTTATCACCTGTAGTCGTCAGGGCCAAAATGTTTGTCCAGGAGTTATGGACCTTGAACCTCTCTTGGGACGAAGCTGTTCCTTCAGAATTCGATTCTCGCTGGCGAAATTTTCGAAATAATCTTAAAGAACTCGAAAGCTTTCAAGTTCATCGGCATGTTTTCAACGGTGAGATTCCCAACAACACCCAACTACACGTCTTTACAGATGCATCAGAGAAGGCATATGGGGCAACAATTTATGTCAGAATGATTTTATCTAATAAAACTATAATTGTATACTTGTTGTGTGCAAAATCTCGTATAGCTCCACTTAAACAGCAAACCCTTCCAAGACTGGAGTTATGTGCTGCTCAATTAGGTGCTACCTTAGCTGCAAGAGTTAAACAAGATCTGGACATGAATACCGTACCAACGTTCTATTGGACTGACTCAAAAATCGTGTTAACATGGATAAACTCCAGGTCATCCTCTTTCCATACATTTGTGGCAAGTCGAATAGCTTCAATTCAAGATAATACAACACCCGAACAATGGCGGCATGTAAGTTCCAAAGATAATCCAGCGGACATCATATCTAGAGGACTAGAACCCCAACAATTACAACAAGCACCGCAATGGATGTACGGTCCGTTTTTCCTTCATGGAAATGAAAAACATTGGCCTCCAACTTTTTGTCAAGCTTCTGAAGCAATAGTTTGTGAAATGAAACAGAACCCTAAAAGTTTGCTGATATCAGTCGAGGGTCAAAACCTGTTGCATAGTATAAACCACCGAAATTCGTTTAAAACGCTTCAACGAATTATGGGATATGTTTTAAGATTCATAAAAAACGCTAAAACTATCAAGGCAGATCGACAAAACCGGCCAACTCTTACACCTTCCGAGCTCCACGATGCGCTAGCCATCATTGTCCGAACTACACAGCAGTCAAATATCAAGGAAGATATTCAACAATTGCAAAAGCAAAAAGAACTCAAAGCATCAAGCCAAATTAAAAGCCTAGCACCATTTTTGGATAAAAATGGTATCTTAAGAGTTGGAGGCAGATTAGATGCATCTACGTTGAGCTTTGATGCGAAACACCCAATGCTCTTGCCGTATAATGACATAATTAGCAGACTAATATTCGAGTCAATACACAAGGAAAACAAACATTGTGGTCCTACAGCACTCCTTGCAACCGTGACACAACGCTTTTGGCCCATCAAAGGCAAACACTTAGCACGAGAAACTGTCCATCGATGTGTACACTGCGCAAAGTCAAAACCAAAACTTCTTCGGCAAATAATGGGAAATTTACCGGAAACCAGGGTGACTCCAGCAAGACCCTTCATCAATGCAGGAGTGGACTATTGTGGCCCAATATGGGTTCATTTTAAAACCAGAGGAAAACGACCCCAAAAGGCGTATATTGCGGTCTTTTGCTGTTTTTCGACGAAGGCAGTTCATTTAGAACTAGTAACGGACCTTACAACCAATGCCTTCATTGGGGCACTTAAAAGATTTATAAGTCGTAGAGGTCACTGTCAAAATCTTTATTGCGACAACGCAACAAACTTTGTGGGAGCTCGCAATCAACTAGCAGAATTGTCAACTGCCTTATTTTCTACACCAGCTCAAGAAAAAAATCAACAGGATTTCATTCCTCCACGTTCCCCGCACTTCGGTGGACTATGGGAAGCCGCAGTCAAGTCCGCCAAAAGGCTTCTGGTCAAATAAATAGAAAACGCATCCTTGACCTATGAGGAAATGGAAACAGTAATTAAAGAGGTTGAAGCGATCCTCAACTCGAGACCAATTGCGCCATTGTCGAGTGATCCTAGTGATGAGATGGCCTTAACTCCTGGCAATTTCTTAATTGGAGAACCTTTGACTGCTCAAGTTGACGCAACAGCACAATCAACATCAACCTCTTTAGTAAAACGATGGGAATTGGTCTCTCGAATAAAACATCAATTTTGGAATCGATGGTCGATGGAATACCTCAATGAACTTCAGCAGCGGAACAAGTGACAAACCAAGTCTCAAAATTTGCCACTTGGCACCATAGTCGTAATTAAGGATAGCCCATCACCTGTCATGACATGGCGGCTCGCTAAGGTGATCGAAACATACCCCGGGCCCGATGGATTCGTCAGGACAGCTGCTATTAAGACATCTACCGGTGTCATTAAGCGAGCAATTCATTCACTAGCTCCGCTTCCTCTAGAACCACCAATAACTAATGCCGAAAATAACAACATAGACATTCCGCCACTCGTTAAAAGAAGCAGGGCATCCAATTACAACGATAAAAATTTGAAACCTCCAAAACGCTCCAATTTGACCACTACAAACATGCTAATGCTCTTAGCATTGTTCGTTCCATTGGTAATGTGCTCTCATGTTACTTACACACAAATTGTTAGTAATCCTGGTATACATTTCGAACATATTGCTCAAATCAAGCCGATCATATCAGAATGGAAGCTGCATATATACTTTGAATTGGCACCATTCTATAATGAATTGCAGGTTTTGGTTAACGGAACAGCTGCTTTGGTGGAAGCCTATAACCATTCAACATTCCTCAATACTCAATGTACCGGATTAATTAACCATTTTAACAATCTCAAGGACGAAATGGAGGCCGGTTTAAATAATCTCGCAAAACGGAAAAAACGTGGGGCAATAGATATCGTTGGCAATGTGGCGAATTCCTTATTCGGGCTACTTGATTCAAAATATGCTGAACAAATGACCGACACCATTAACACCATCAAAACCAATGAGGCCCACTTGCAAGGTCTTCTGCGGAACCAAACATCATTTCTCGACTCTACCCTTAATCTTATGAAGCAGACCGAAGCCCGCACTCAAGCCAATTTTGAAAAACTTAATTTTAAAATCAGTAGGCTCAGAAACTTCACAAATATCAATACAAACCATCAATCGCAACTAATCTTGTCCCTCAGCATGCAGTTGTTTGTCATAGCATACAATTTACAACTAATGCACACGTCCATGATTAATTTATTAGCGGATACTTATCATGGTCGAATCAGTCCCGTTATGTTGACACCACAACAATTTTCTACTGAAGTTGATAATATAAAAGCAAATCTACCAGCAGATGTAACACTACCGGTGGTGAATATCATCCACCTATATGCCATTGTGACAGCTCAAGCATCAATTTCAAACCAGCACATTATTTGTACATTGATCTATATTACCTTACTCCAGTTCCACAACCAGTAAATAATACCTTTGTAGCTATTATACCGACCACAAAAATGATGGCACTCAACCCTCACCGTGATGAATATTTTCCCATGGATAATACTAAGCTCATTGAATGCAATACCCTCGAACAAAACACCTTCTTATGCTCAAATACCCAAGCAATATACTCTAAAGGTGTAATGAAAATACTTTTGATATTTTTATTATTATTATTTTATTTATGAACAGTCGCTAAATGCGACTGTCCATTATGAGGTTTTTATTATCAATGTCTTTACTTATTATTACTTAATTATTTAAAACTAAACAAAGGTAAAATATCTTATGTTCTACAATAATATTATATGTGGGAATATGCTGAGACAGCTAAATACATGCTGTCCCAACATTTATGCAGTGTGGACACATTCATACTACAATGTATGAATATCCAGTTGCATGCAGAAGGCATACACTGGTCGACCAGTCAAACACACTACACCTCCCTTTTTACGGAAGAATAATCAATGTTCAATTCGACATTGATTATTCTTTTACATTTTTGACTTTTTTTTTAATAATAACAATTCTCATTTTATGTGCCATAATGTTATTATTAAAGATTTTATTACAACGTGGAATTAAATAACAAATATGATAAACAATATTATTTATCAACTAAGTGTGCGATATACACACTTCAGTTGGGTAATTTCTTTACTCTATTTTTGTGAACGGTGAATGATTTACCGTTTGAGTCCGTTAAGGTGATGTTATTTGTGACATCAATTTCCTTAACTCTAAATGGACCCATATAAACCGAGTCCAGCTTGTGTCCTGCGTCATTGCGGACCATAACCGAATCATCAATACAGAGCTCAATAGGTTTAGAACTTTTATTGGAGATCCCTTGTCTCCTTAGTTTAGCACTCTCAATGAGGCTAGCGGCTCTACGTTGCGCCACTTGGAGTCTGAATTTGACTTCTTTTTCATAGGCATCAACATTGTAAAGTGGATCTATGACACCAGTATTAGTAAACTCCATTTCCCTCGGAATTTTCCCGTATATTAACTCAAATGGGCAATATCCGTGGGCTGTGGATGGAGTTGTATTGTAGCAGTATACAAAGAACTTTAGCCAATTATCCCAGTCTGATTTATCCAACGAAACATACGATCTTAGGTACTCATTGAAAGTCCTATGGGATCTTTCAATAGTCCCAAGTGTTTCGTGGTGGTAAGCAGTTGAATGCAATTTTTCTATTTTCAGTAACCCACATAGCTCTGTCAGTACCTGATTTATATATTCAGTACCCAGATCAGTAACTATGGTGTTCAAGGGACCATATATCAAAACAAAATGTTCCATTATGGCTTTAGCCACATTTTTGGCTGATTTATTTGCCACAGGGATGGCCACCAAATACTTGGTCAAGTCACACATCACAGTCACAGCATATTCATTTTGCGAGTCAGACCTTGGCAGCGGTCCTATGGTGTCAATTATTACTCGCTGAAAAGCCTTAACCGGTGTTGGTGTGATAACCAAGGGCTCCCTGTTTCTACTGGTTGTCTTATTGGCCTGACACTGAAGGCATTGCCGAACATATTTACTTATGTCCCTGGTCATACCCTTCCAATGAAATTGAAGTCGTATTTTCTTTATCATACGGGTTATACCAGGATGTCCACCAGTAAGGGGATCATCATGATACTTTTTCATAATTCTTAATTTTTCAGAATATGTATTTACTTTAATAAGTTTTGGCACGAGCATTATTGTTAAGTCGAAATCTTGCAAGATTTTATTACCTTTATTTTTGAAGGCTTCTATATTTGTTCCTAGGTTGTTGAACATGCTTTCATCTTGTGAAAGTACTAGTGTTGTGAGACCAATATTATTAGCTATTTTTGCAAGCTTTAGAAAGAGGTGACCTAAGTCGACATTTCTATTAATAATAAGGTCTTTCAACTTATATTCAGAAAGAACCTGTTTTCCTTTCTGTATAATTAATTTATTTTTGGTAAAATACAATTTTGGTATTTTACAGTGCTCGCGGGTATTTAGAGTCTCATATATTTTGAGATCTAACGATTCTGATTCTTCCGTATGATTTTCATTAATGCTTTGCTTATTTGCTCTTGACTGAAGTCTTGTTGTAACCTTCAGAATTGTATTGACTCCAATATTTTTGATGTCTTTAAATTCTATTCGGGATAGAGCGTCCGCTACGGTATTTTCCTGACCCCTAATATACTCGATCACGAAGTCGTATTATTCGAGATCAAGTCGTATACGTGTTAGCTTGGAAGATGGATTCTTTAGAGAAAAAAGGTAAGTGAGTGGTCTGTGATCACTCAGTATTACAAATTTCTTGCCATAGATGTACGGTCTAAAATATTTTACAGCCCAATGTATTGCAGTTAATTCCTGCTCTATAGTCGACTTATTGCTTTCACCTTTAGTGAATGATCTTGAAGCATATGAGATTGGCATTAATTGTCCATGTTTTTCCTGACTCAGGACAGCGCCACAAGCATATTTACTTGCGTCGGTTGTGATAAAAAATTTTTTTGAAAAGTCAGGATATTGTAAAATCCTAGGGCAAAGTAATTGACTTTTGAGGTATTGGAAAGTCCTTTCACAATCCTGATTCCACTCAAAGGGAATGCCCTTTCTTGATAGTCTAGTGATATGCCGAGACGACTCAGCAAAGTTAGGTATGAACCTACGGTAATAATTACAAAACGCTATAAAACGCTTGGCTTCATCACCGTTCTTTGGAGTAGGATAGTTTTGTACAATGGAAAATTTGCTGTCGTCTGGTAATATTCCCTGATCCGTGCACTTGTGGCCAAGGAATGTGACTTCTGTTCGAAAAAATGAACACTTGTCTGGATACAACTTTAAATTGTGTCTCCTACACACCTCAAATACATCCCTTAAATTTTTCAACATATGACCCGAAGAACAACCAATCACCACAAGGTCATCCATGTACACAAACGCTTGTGCTGGGGATAGACCGGAAAAAGCTAATGTCATCATTCGTTGAAATGAATTTGGGGCTACCTTCAGACTATATGGCAATCTTTTAAATCGGAAAGATCCTCTGTCAGTAGAGAAGGATGTTATGTCTCTGGATTCCTCCTCAAGCTCAATTTGATGAAATCCCGACATAAGGTCAAGGCAAGAGAAGAATTTAGCTCTGCCTAATTGGTCAAGAATATCATCAATGCGTGGTAACGGGAACTTGTCAGCTATCAACTTTTTATTAACCGCCCTGTAATCTACTACCAGTCTCCATCTCTTCTGGGTACCACCAGGTAACGATTTTTTGGGTACCAATAGGATAGGGCTGTTGTGATCGGAAACAGATGGTTCAATGATATCATCCTTAATTAATTTTTCAACCTGATTATTTATCTCTTCCTTCTGAGAGTGTGGTATTCGATAATTTTTGATATAAACAGGTTTTGTACTATTGACTTTAAGTTTCTGCTTATAAAAGTTATTGGATGATATGCTTTCTGTTTCCAGAGCAAAAATATCTGAGAATTCATGGCATAAGGCTTTTAGTTCTCTTTCAACGAATGGTGGAAAATTTTTGGAGAGTCTCTCCACTTTTTCCTTTGATTTGGTTTGCACACGATCCGAACTAGCTATTTTATAGTCTTTAAGGGTTTCTGTTATAAGCCTAATATCAGAAATCACCAAGTCATAGTTAGTTGTATTAATTATTCTTACCAAGGGATTGGTTTTTGACGTTATTGTATTGGCAACAAAAACGCCGTCTTGAATTGTTTGGAATGGTACTAGAACACTTTCTTCAAGTGACTCAAACTTTATTGATCTTACTACCTCACATCTTGCTGGTAGAGATATGGAGTTGATGGTAGGACCGTTTCTAAGCGGTATTCCAATGTCATGATCAATTTCATCTGATCTTAGAATTATTAAGTCTTTATCACCTGAATATTGCAGAATGCAATTGTATTTTCTTATGAAATCCATTCCGATTATTCCGTCTGCTTGTATTTTAAAGTTATCTTCAACTACATGAAAAGTATGTTTTATTAAATATTTGTCTATTTTGAGTTCAGAGTGTACACTACCTAGTGTTGAAATGGTGCCCTGGCCTATGCCATTCAGGTTTTTTCTATTGTATTTATTTATGGTTAAATCGATGACCTGGTTGTGCTTGATAATTGAGATATCCGCACCAGTATCTATTAAAAAAATTGAAATAGTATTGTTTAAAGTAGTTTTGCATCGTAGATAGCTACACAAATTCAAGTTAATATTGTAGGTTTTAGTTCCTACTGAGCATTTAGGGGTCGTATCTCGTTTCCCGGGACTTGTTCCCCAGTAACGTTTATATTTCTGTTTCGACCATTATTGTAATTATTATTATTATTATTTCTATTGCCACGGCGGAGACTCGAATTGTGGTTCAAATGTGGACCACCATTATAAGATCTGGGCCCATAAAAATTTCGGCCCCTGTTCGAATGATTGTTTCCACGCCAGTTGCTATTGCGATTATAATTATTGTTGCGGTTAAAACGTCCCCGGCGTTCAGATCCATAGTTGAGTATAGAGTTCTCCTGTCCATGCACTTCAGTGCAACTGCTTATGAACTTAGTTAAAACTTCGTTCATATTATTGAAGCTGCCCGATTGCATGATCAGCTTGACCCTGTCGCTTGAGCTGTTCCTGGTCATAGCTGTGACAGCTGAACGTGTGGCATATTTATTTGCTATTTCATGGGGTAATCCATCCCCTATATATGCTGTCTCCAATTTCTTAGCCAATTCCTCCATTTCCTTGGCATAGGTGTTGACATTCTTACCAGACTGTTTAGTGCTCAGGAGCTTGGCGTTTATAACGTCCACGGATTCACCCTTGACCGAAGCTTTAAGTTTGTTTACAATCTGTTCTAAAGTTGTTTCTGAACTTATTAAGTTTCTTGCTGTTCCTTTCAATTTGGTTTTAATGAGGTTAACAGCTACAGCCTCGTGTGATTCCTTAATGGAATCAACCAAGTTAATGGCGTCAATGAAGCTTTGGAGGTTTTCGGAATTCCCGTCGAACTCAGGAATTAACCTGGAAGCGGTATTCAAGAACTCCACTATAGTCTGAGGCATATTGGAGTTCTTCGCTTGTTTCGTTTCTGGCAAAGTATTGAAAAGTATTGGTTCTCTTATTGATTGTGGGACTTGTATTTTGAAATTTTTTCGGTAACTTACAGAAATCAATTTTTCACGTAAGTCCAAATAAAAACCGTCAGCAGCGGTTTGGTGAGCTTTTGTTAGTCTGTGGTAATTTGTGTTCAGTAACACTCGTAATCTTTCTAATTGTGTTAGAAGATTATTTATGTGCTTATTAATTGTTTCAGGTTTTATATCCCTGTCATTATTTAAGCATTTATACGACTTTAAGAATTCTTCCTTAATTATTCTGGCCCTATATACAACCGTCTCCCATTCCATCAGTTGGGAAAAAAAAAAAAAAAAAATTCTATGCAATGAATTAGACTTTGTCCAAGTTGTTAGCCAATGATGCAGCTCTCATGTAATTTTTTCTAAGTGACCTTTTATGTAACTGATAAATCGTTACCAAGAGCTGTGCAGCTAATAGGATAATTATTACTATAAAATAAATAGAAGGAAGGTCAACTTTAACCACAATGTCGTTTACGACATTAGCATTTGGTTTTTCAATTTTTGACTCCGTACCTCCCATTTTAAATTAATTGCACGAAATATTAAATTGACAAAAACAGGGAAAATGAAAAATATAAGTTTTCAATGAAATTATAAGTTTTCAATGTATTTAATTTTTCTGTGTTTAAACAACAACGTAGAAATTAGTAAGTCAAGTTGTCATAGGAATTGTTAGTTCTTAGTGATTTATGGAGTGAATGGCACTGCGAGGAATTCTGTACACTTTAATGCACAGACATATCAGGCACCGCCATTCACCGGTCAGTACCAACTTTGACCGAACGGGGTAGGTACCTTATATCTATGCAGTACTGGAGGGACTCGTAAGTATCGCAGTAATGCAGTTTTAGTAAATGAAATTATTGATAAAATAACAATAAAGATGAAAAAAAAAAAATTTTTTTTTTTTTTTTTTAAAACAGGTAATTCAAAATATGAATTAAATGCATTAAATAAAATATTATTAAAATAAAGTAAAATAAGGTAAATTATAGCTATTAGTAAGTTTTCTCAAAATAATTTTAAATTTGAACTTACTAAATAAAAATAATGTTATATGTAGTTAATAGTAAAGTTTATAAGTAAAAATACGATCATATACAAATTATTAATAGATAAAGACTATTTTACAAACCAATTAATAAACAAAGACTTTTTGATAATACATTAAAAAAAATTATTAAAATTATTATTAAAAAAATAAATCTAATTTATAAAAAAAAATAAGGCATACATATGTTGTTGTTGTTGTTGATATTGTTGTTGATTAGTAGTTTGTGTAAATTGTTGTTGTTGCAGTTCTTGATGATTTGGTGTTTGCTGTTGTTGCTGTTGCTGTTGTGTTTGTTGCTGGCCATTATATTACCCGTTTGATCAATAATATGATGCTGTTGTATTTGTTGCACTTGTTGTATTAGTTGCACTTGTTGTACATGTTGCTGTTGTTGTTGCTTTTGAAACATTAATTGCGTTTTTTTTTTTTTTGTTATTCGTGACAGTGTTTCAAAACACACATATTAATTTTATAATGTTTTGTAGGTGTTTACTTAATAAAAATTAATTCTTTTTTTTTTTTTTTTTTTTGTTATTCCAGTTTTAATTTTTCTGCTATTCTTTTGCTTATTCTTATCTTAAGTTTCTTTATTCTTTTCATCCTTTTTACCATACGCGAACGAGATTCCAAATAAGTGGCTTAGACCTGGCACTCGCTGATTTCTGGATACGTTTCTATTGCAGATACCGTTTCCTGTTGTTTTCTTTAACTTGCTTTTCTTTCATAAATGTTCTTATATTTGTTACTTTTTTTGTTTTGTTTAATTTGTTTTTCTTTCATAAATGTTTTTATATTTGTTAATTATTTTTAATTTCATGGTTTTGTTTTTTTTTTTTTGTCATTCTGATAACACTTTTACAGTTCATTTTTCTTCTTTTCAAAGCTATACTTTTCTCAAATATTGACTATTGTTAGGCTTATTAAAAAAAATGATTTTATTCGTTCGTTATTTCTTTAATATTTATGTTTATTTATTTTATTTTTGTATAAATTGCACTTTTTATTTTCTACATCACTCGAGTTTTCTTATTTACATTCCAACCGCACTTTAACAATTTATTTTCCTTTGGAAAACTGTATTTCTTTTCTTTTTAAAATTATTTAACAAAAAATGATTTCCTTCTGAAGATTTTTGTTCTCGTCTTTGATTTATCTTCCCAGTATTGCAGTTGCCGTAATAATCACTGTTTTTTTATGTTACTGAACTTAAAGTGTGTTTCTATTTTGCTGACTCTATCTTTCTCATGGCCACTGTTCAAATTAAACATGTGCAAATATGATCAGTTAAATTTCCTTGAAACACTCGGGTCGCACAGTACCATTGTATTTTATTGTCATTTCATTTTATTTATTTCTTATTTTTTAATAAAAAAACTCAAATACTTTATTGTCATTTATTTTATATTTCTTTGTCCAGTGTTTAGTTAGGTTTTATTTTCTTTTCACATTGACAAATATCCGTTTTGATTTTAAAATTATAGTTTTTTCTTGTCTTTCCCTTAATTTTTAGTTCTTTTTTCTTTTTACTGTTGTATACATTGTTTTAAAGTAAATTGCTGATATTTTTTTTTTTTCTTATTATTTTATTTATTGATGTTCTTTCGTTTCTTTTGAATTTTATTTTATTTTTTCTTTTGTTGTATATTTTTATATTCATAGATTTTTGTGTGGCTAAATTTTTCTATTTCTTTCTTTTTTTTAATAACAAAAAAACAATTTCTTTTCACTTTTTTTCTCCGTTTTATTTATTAAAATCTGACTTCTTTCATTTTCTTTGCTTTAACTTAAAGTCGCACGGTGTTGTTTTCTGCAATTTGTGTCAGGTGAAATTTTAAATGCATTTTTTTTCATTTATTTAATACATTTTCTTAATATATTCCATACATCCCGTATTGCTAAACGTTTTGTCTCAACATATTTCACAATTTTTTGTAATATTTCAATAATTTTTAGCGAAAATTTTAATTTTTCTTTTAAGCCACAAAAAAAAAATTCACACTTTTTTTTTTTTTAAATTTTTTTTTTATATATTTATTTTTCTCCTTATTTTGTTGTCTATATATATTTATTGGTTATTCCGCTTTGCCTTTAATGCATTGAAAAATTAGATTTTTTTTCTTACACTTGCACACACACACTCAAAGCTATAAATGGTTGCACAAAATTTTTTTTTTTTACTTTGCTTTTTTCTCACTTTTTTTTATCGTGGAAATTTTATGCTGGTTAAATATTGCTATTTAATGTCTATTTTTATTGAATTTACTTTATTGCTCAATATTTTTGAGAATTTCACACTTAAATCAACCGAATTAAACACTATTTTAAGCCAATGGCAGGATCGCCATGTAATGAAAATACTTTTGATATTTTTATTATTATTAATTTATTTATGAACAGTCGCTAAATGCGACTGTCCATTATGAGGTTTTTATTATCAATGTCTTTACTTATTATTACTTAATTATTTAAAACTAAACAAAGGTAAAATATCTTATGTTCTACAATAATATTATATGTGGGAATATGCTGAGACAGCTAAATACATGCTGTCCCAACATTTATGCAGTGTGGACACATTCATACTACAATGTATGAATATCCAGTTGCATGCAGAAGGCATACACTGGTCGACCAGTCAAACACACTACAAAGGTGCGCCAATATATAGCTGCGAAATACATCTATTTAATAATGAAACTGACTCAAGTTGCAAGATAGAGTTGATAGTGAACAACAACGTGTGGTACCAATTATATAAAAAGAATCAGTGGCTGGTGGCAACCAAACAACAACTCAAATTAAGTACAGTGTGCAAAGGAAGAAGTAGTTACAATCTTTTGCAAGGAACTGGGATACTCACAATCCCAGCAGGGTGTACTATGAAAAACGATGTGATCATCAAACTATCACTTCAAGTCTGTACCAATCCCATACAAGCAACGTTACTCCAGAATAAAAATAACTTGACACAATCCTTACTATATCGTTGGAGTATTGAAGACATAAATCGATTGCAGGAAGAAGTAAAGGCGCAGCTACACGCTATACCAACAACAATAGCCGATCATAAGGTACACGTCTTGACGGTCAGTTATATAGGGCTGGCTCTCATCATTATCCTTCTGATAAAAACATTATTGAAGAGAAGAACTAAATCCCCCCCTGCAGTACCAGAACCTGCGCCGAGGTCAGCCTGGAATATTTCCTTAGACCCAGTAGCTTAATACGACAACTTAGTGAAACATAAATTGCTTGATATTAATGCTAACCTACTAGAATTCATGGTCCGCTGGGGGCCGCAATATGTTAATTCTTTAGAATTCTTTTATTTTGGCAACAAAATAAAAGAATCTCAAATTGAATTAAAATAATAATATTTCATAATTTTCTTGTTCCCACAGTTTGGTCAAGCAAAGCGTGAGAATTCATACGTCGGCAAGTGTATCATATATTTATGTCTACACGCGCCAGACAGTGTGTAACTCAATATGCGTTTTGCATTGAGCAACCTGTGAGAATATGTTTTTTAATATTTGCATTTTAAGTTTTGTATTACTTATTATTTTTTTTGTATTATTTTTTGTATTGTATTAACTTTATATAAATGCATTAACTAACAGTAATAAAGGGGTAGTGTACTACAAACATTCAAATAATTAACTTGTTTGATTTAGAAACTTCGTCTTGGTGCAACACCCTGACAAAGTGAAAAACCAAAATTTTATCCTTTTGAACCACTAGGATAAGTACCTATTTTCCTTTTTATTTTTGACCGTTCATCAGGGTAAACGAGCCCTGATCTGAACAAATGTTTTACACGTAACGCGTATTAAATTTAAAATGATTTAATAAATTTCTTAAGTATTTAAGTATTATTAAGCATTTAAAGAAAGGACTTCAACAATTTAAATATTCTTACTAATTCGTTAATGATTAAATTACAACTAAAAAAAATAAATGGAAACAAATGCGACAAAATCACTCATTAAGTAGAAAACAAGTACAATTTAATTAATATCCGGTCATTAACTTGTCTGCATATTTTTTTGTTTTATTCACTTGTCAAAGCCTATAAATTGCTCACTCAGTACTTCGCAGACTACTTAATTTCTTCAGTTGAGTTCACAATCTTTAACTTTGTCTCAAGGCCAAACGTAAATACAGGTAGTCCCCGACTTACGACCGTTCGGCTTACGACTATTCGCACTTACGACCATTTTTTCCAATTTTTTTTCATAGAAAATACTTAAAGACAAATATGTAGTTGCGGGGAATCCCTAAAATATATGAGAACAATTAAAAAAAAAAGTATGTACATATTTCAGTACAAATAATACATTACATTACCTAAGTCGGAATTTTTTTAAATGAATAATTTTATATCCTACCAAAAATGACTGGAACTAGTAAATAAAGTTAGAATTATATGAATTTTGGATAGTTTCACTTCTCCTGACCCTCAAAGTTAGTAGTACAGTATGTAATTTTTTTCTTAAATTTTTTTTTATATGAAATTCGACTTACGACCGATGGTAAAGGAACCTATCTCGGTCGTAAGTCGGGGAATACCTGTACTTCAGTCACAACAGTTTATGGACGTTGTGTGTGCATATTTAGAAATGAAATGGGGGAATGAATTAAAACATAATGATGGTAGCGGTTTACACCATTTCCATAAATTAAAATTTCTCAATTAAGCTCAATCAACGACATATACAAGTACGCTGTAAATATCAATAAAATTGACAAGAGAAAACATCTGCGGTCTCTTAGTGGCATCGTTTTACAAGAAATCGAAATTAAATTATTCAACATGGGTTTTTACCAGGTATGTTAAATTAGCTGATAATACAAATCTTCTTTATGACTTGGCAACGTAATTGAGCTGAAAAGGGTTTACGAATCTTCGCTAAAAATTTGCAATGATACGACTGACTTGCCAACTCCTGTTTTTGAATCTCTACTGCATACAAGATTTGAGTTCCGGGAGAACAAGAAAACTCGGACGCTATACGAAGAAAGCACCTTGCATATTGCTACCTCCTGTTTTTTAATCTCCACTACTTACAAGATATGAGTTCCGGGAGTAAAAGAAAAGTCGGACGCTCCTTGCATATATCGCCTCATCGCCGAAGATGATTTTTCAATGAAAATAAGGGTCAATTGCCAACTGCTCGGTCGAACACACTCTGTTCTATACGGCCATTCAATTTAACGGATATAGTTTTAACAAGTTAATAACACCCGCGTTTATGACCCCGCATATGCTTAATGAAATATGCAAAATGAATATTCAAAAATATTTTTAAACACTTATCGACATCAACAGATTTTATTGGACATTATCAATATAAAAACTGAAAAGAGTACATTATATGAATATACATACATACATACGTAATAGGTCATTACAACCCTTTAGTCAGGATTACGACCTAAATTCCCACACCACTTATGTTGTGTGTGTTAATTTTATCCATAAGTGGCGAGACATACAGTTTAAAGTCGGCTCCCAACGACAGATTTTTTTGAGGAACTTTGCATGGCAATTTTTTTATTTACTAGACTACGGCAACTTTAAGCTTCTAACATATGTACTACAAGATATCTAATGAATTACATCTATTTTGTGCACAAGTGGATTTCATAAGCAATATTCTTTAATTGCATTTTTATGATAAGAATGCTTTGCAGATTATTTTTCTCTTTGTGGAGAAAAATTAATTTCTTGTCAACTTCAATTTTCGATGTCCAAATCAATTCGATCGACGGTTTACTTCGTCTGTAGCATTTTGTTTAATTTATTAGTAGTGAGTTGTTGTAGGTTTGACATGTGGTTAATTCTATAGAATATTTATTACATTTACTGTATCGTCTTCCCTTTCTGGGGGCGATTTAATAGTTGGTCCTGAACCCCCAGTCTGCCACCTCTATGGCCTCATCGATGGATGGGTCAGGGAGGAAGAGCAGAGGCGTTGGAGGAACGGATCAGGTTGTTCTGTCTCTAGACGTCTATGGCCTGCTGTGGACAGTAAGAGAACAGATTGGCTGCTGGGCTTGGTTAAGGCCAGCGTAAGGTTGGTTGTCGGTTTTATCACAGGGCACTGCGAGATTAGGTCGCTGACGGGGATCTGGAACAGATCCCAGCCGGACTATTGCAGGGTATGTTGCGATGAGGAGAAGTTAGAGACTATCGAACACCTCCTCTGTAACTGCCCAGCCCTTGGTAGGTTGAGGTTGAGGACCCTTGGCAGAGCCTTCTTTGAGAGCTTGAGTTCTGTGTCGAGAGCCGACATCAAGGCTCTCCACAGATTCATTAGCAGTTTGAGCTGGTTGAGAGGTGCTAGGGCTTCATAAGTGTAGTCGCGCGCTCAACCCTTGTTTGTGTCTGTTTCTTTCTGTGTGATTCCCATCCTCCCCTTACCCTTATGCCCTCCTTTCATCCTATTCCCTCTATTTCCTTCCCTCTCCAAGGACGTTGTACAATGGGTCAATTTCGACCTCCGGGTATTGTACTTGTCTTAACGGACAAGTACACGTCCTCTAACCTAACCTAACCTAACCTACTGTATCGTCTTTTTCACAGTCATCTGTTGCGAACTCTTTGTAGTAATAGGCTTGGATATATTTTTTTTTTTGTTTTCGGTAAACATAAATATAGCTGAGAGTGTATTTCAGGGTATTTCGCTGTTGGTGTACATTTATTGTCTTGTATTTTTAAAAGCCTGATGAGATATGTACACAAAGAGAAGCATACCAACAACAGAATTTGGATTTAATTTATGGGTTTTCGTCTTCTGAGTCAAGTATCGATTTCATAGATATTGTGTGTAAGGAATTTGTGAACAAATTTTTCAAATTTTGAAAGTTTGTATTAAAATAATTTATATTAAAAAATGTTGGAACTGAAGAAGTAATGAATAAACTTAAAAGCAATGACTGAATTTAGTATATAAACTGTTTAGAGTTTCGTGCAAAAAAAAAAAATACAAATTAACAATGAACCCAATGGCTGCCAAATTATTAGGCATGCAAATTAAATGCGTTAAGACTACACAAATGCACAGTAATGCATATTTTCTACCACCTCCTTCACAAAACTTTTCTTTAACCGGAGGTTTATGTCCATATACACACATCGTTACACGTTATCGTTGGACTTTACAACTTTTTAGTCCATCACAAAATTAAGAAACTAGTTCCACATATCGATAAAAGTTAATTTATGTACGTATGGTCAGTTAAGGGTAACAAAGCTTATTATTATTGGCCAATTCACACGACTTTGTATCGTGTATATTGTATTAAATACACTTTTTGTTTGTGAACGCTCAGTGTTATGCTGTATTGTGTATTTCGTATTCCAAACGTCAAAAAGTGATAAGAAGAATACCATAATTTGATTTTCAAGCAACAAAATAAAAAATATTATGGATAAAAGTAAATTAATTAATTATCTGTGCGAACAATATAATTATGAAATGTTAATTGTTGACTCAAGTCACATAGAAAATGTTTTCCATTTTTATTCTTCTTCTTGATTATTGGCATTTACATAAACTGATAGTACGAAACCAATACAACTTTTCAAAACATATGAAAAAAATGTGTATAAGTGTATTGGATTTTTATATGATTATATATTATATCAACAACAAGCATACACTGTCCAACAACAAGTAAACAAGTGCCTAAGTTACTGTATTACTTACTACTACTTATTACTTTCTGCTGCTCTTTTACTCGTTAATTATTCGAATCAGGAAATTGAATTCAGTCTTTCTCTCACTGAAGAAAGTTGTAAGTTTAACACACAATTGACTTTTACATCTCTGGCCAACATGTTGAACCATGACGAATAATGGAATTATCATGTCAGCGTTCATATATTATTCCTTCAACCGGTGTTTCAACCACAGTATTAACAGCATTGTAGTAGGAATAATTAATCGATTTTTCTCTATTGAATGCATGTGAAAGTGATGCAATATTTCCGATAGTGTGCGGAGTATGTAGACTAGTAGGTAGTGTGTTGGCTTATTAGACTGAAGGCCCGAGTTCGAATCCCAGGTCAGACATCAAAACGAAAATATGAAAATATTTCTTCGGCGACTTCTTCTCAGCAGATTTCTGGCAGAAACTCTGAGAGTAAATAAAATTGCCATGAAAAGCTTCTCAAAAAACTGTCGTTCGGAGTTGACTTTAAACTGTAGGTCCCGCCACTCATGTATAAAATTAACGCACACAACATAAGTGGTGTGAGAAGCTAGATCGTAATCCTGACTGAAGGGTTGTAATGACCAATTATGTATGTATGTATGTATGTGCGGAGTATGCATACATACATAATTGGTCATTACAATCAAAGGCTAACAAAGGAATGAAATAAAGAATGATAAGCATAAGTTTATATAGAAAAATGGAACAAAGGAAATTACATTAGATACATTCTTGTTGAAAGGTTGCCATACCATTCAACCCGCCCCCTCAACGTGGATGTATCTTTACATTAAATTACTTCAAATTCATTAAAATCATACAGTTATTGTGCTTAACTCTAGGTAAATTTTTCGTTAATATATCGACCACCATTCTATCAGTCGGACAATAATTCAAAATAATTTCATTAGATTTAACGACTTCTCTCATATGGTGATACCGTATATCAACATGCTTGCTTCTTTTGTGATAAACAGGATTAGAAGCTAACTTTTGTGCACCTTGATTGTCGATGTACAAAACTGCTGGTTTGCCATTGGAGTAGTATAATTCTCCCAGTAAACGCCGCAAATACACCGCTTCCTTCGCAGCCTCTGATGCGGCCATATACTTCGCCTCCGTACTGCTTAGTGCAATTGATTTCTGCTTTCGAGTCTCCCATGACACCATACAACTACCAACAAAGAATAAAAATCCTGTATAAAATTTTCTGTCTGTTGCATCACCAGCCCAGCCAGCATCTACGTAGCCTCTTATCAAAGGATCTCCGGTAGCTTTGAAACTTATTTTGAGGTCTACCGTACCAGCTAAATATCTAAGCACATGTTTCAACGCCAGCAAGTGCTCTCGGTGTGGACCATAATTTTGTTGGGCTAATTTGGTAATTGAATGAAGAATATCTGGCCGTGTTGTTATTGCCAGATACATTAACTCACCTACCATAGATTGATAAAGCTGTTGATCAACCTTGTCACAGTTTTCAGTACACTGCGGCTGGTATCCTGCATGCAATGGTACTGAAAGTGTTTTGCATTCACTCATTCCATACTTTTTTAGTAAATTGATTATGTATTGTCTATGACTGAAACTTATTAATCCTGTTTCACCGCACCGGTCTATTTCGATACCTAAGAAATGATGTAATGGCCCTTTATCAGTCAAATCAAATTCGCTGCATATTTGTTGCTTTATTTCCAAAACGATTTTCTTATCCGCACAGCCAATTATTATGTCATCCACATATACAGCAATCAACACTAAACATTCACCAATTCTTCTTCTTGTATAGGCAGGGGTCAGCTTCAGTTGGTATAAAGTTAATTTTTCTCAAAACTGTATCTAGTTTAGTGTTCCACTTCCTTCCTGACTGCTTCAATCCATATATTGACTTGTTAAGCCGCAAAACCTTGTTGGGATTTTCCTTTACTTCAAAATATTGTGGTTGCTTTATGTAGATTACCTCGTGTAAATCGCCTTTCAGGTAGGCTGTACTCACATCGATTTGGTGCAGGTACATTTTATACTCGACAGCCAATGCCAATAAAACTCTTAACGTTGAATATCTAATAACGGGTGAAAAGGTCTCCATATAATCAACTCCGTACCGTTGGCTGCACCCGTTTGTCACCAATCGTGTCTTATTTACATTTACATTACCTCGTCTGTTCCTTTTTAAAGCAAACACCCATTTGGTGGCAAATTTGACATTTTTTTAAACTTTAAAAAATTTTTTTTTTATTTTTTACAATCTATTTAAATTATAAAAACACAAATTAAATAATTTGAATGTTATTTGCATGAAAATAGAAAAAAAAATTGAAGTATTTTTTTCCAAATTTAATTACATTTTCAGTGTTGCTTTTTTAATTGTAATTTTCAAATTGAATGTATTTCGTATGTTTTTATCTGCTATTTTTACCAAATTCCTTTATTTATTTTCCAAATAATAGTCAAACGAAAACAAAGAAACAAAAAAGTTATTTTCAATGATATTTAGTTTTCATGAGTAAAATGGAATTTTATTTTTTAGCGATTGAAAGTATCAATACTGATACTAATTTAAACTGTTATCAAGTTTAGTACGTTTATTGACGTTTTTTTTTTTTGTGAGTATTTGTTTATTGCACTTCTTTAGAATAATTTTTTTGTACATACGGTAGGTAAATTGAATTCCGAACTTATATAATTCCATTGAAATGTTTACATTTTATGATAATTTGTACTTTTTTAAATCGTTCGCCTGTATATATACATATGGGCAATTTCGTGTCAAGTGACCCAATTTTTAAATTCGATGTTTTCCGATTTGGACCAAGGTTAGTACTATTGGATAGTTGGCCAGACACAAATTTTCAGCTCTATCAGTCAAGAACTGCCGGAGTTAGAGGGGGTCAAAGTTGGACATTTTGGTCATACAGGGTTTTTTTAAAATGTGTGTAACTTTTCACCTATTGGTCCTAGAAAAAATTTTTCCAATGGATATTAGATAGCTATTTTTTCAATATTTCCAAAATTATTTTTTTTAATTTTAAAAAAATTTTTTTTTTATTTTTTTTTTAATTTTTTTTCAATTTGGGCCCTTTTTTTTTTGCTTAAAAGAAAGCTTATAAAATTTCCTTTAAGGCCTTCATAATCGCTTAATGGGCTGCGGGTGGGATATCTATCAAAAAAATTATTTTTTAACTCAAGAATAAGATTTTTCAATATTTGGCACATGTACATTTTCCCCCATTTTTTTTCGAAATGGAGTTTTTTTTTATTTTTCCTCAAAAGAAAACTTAGACCATTTCCTTTAAGGTCTTTGTGGGCACTTAGTAGCAAGAGGCATATCTGTAAAAAAATATTTTAACTCAAAACCAAAGTTTTTAAATTTTACCATATGCACTATATTTTTTTTTTAATGGATGTTTTTTTTGCTCAAAGAAAGCTTAGTTCTTTTCCTTTAAGAGCTTTGTGGTCACTTAATGGGATGCGAGTGGAAAAATTTTAGCGTGCGAAACTGAAGCTCTAGTAGCTCAATTTTATCAGCGAGATGATATGAGTCGAATGATGCCAGGGTGTCTGTTCGAATCGATGGAAAGAATGTCCAAATGCAGAAGAGGATGATGTTCGGAAGACATCGATTTTAAAAATTGGGGCACTTGACACGAAATTGCCCATATATATAATAGGTCATTACAACCCTTTAGTCAGCATTACCTAGCTTCCATGTTGTTTGAGTTAATTTTATAAACGACTGGCAAGACGTAGAGTGTAAAGTCGACTCCGAACGATAGATTTTTAAGCAACTTGTTATAGAAATTTTATGTACACCGTTTCAGCGCATTATAATGATGATGGCAAAGGCTAAGGTGAGCCCTAAGGTTTGCATAGAAATGTTAATTCATCTCAAAGTAAAATACCATCTGTTATTTACTTTTAAAACTAAAAAAAAAAGAATTTAACCAGAGTTTGTTAACCCAGAATAATTAGTGAAACTGCTCAATATGTTTCCTTTGTTTCCAGAATGACTACTGTTATATTAAAACTCCCGATTTCTAATTTTTTTTAAATTTTTATTTATGGATCAACATTTTTTAGGTGACTGGAGTAATACTGTTCAGATTTAAATAACTTGTGACAGTATTGTGTCATCTCTTTATTTGATCAACTTTCAAGTTTATACGGCCATCTTACTGAAGCTACACTTTTTATTTTTGGAAACCAACACTCAGTAGATGACATTTATTCATGCAGTGCATTGTGCTGGGTTGGAATGCAGGAAAGATAATTTATAGAAGAAAGAAAAATGTGACAATTCGATTGGTTTTTTATTCGAGCATTTTGTTTTAATATACATATTATGCAATCTTTCTATTTTCTCTAAATTTTTTTCTTTTCCTACGATAATTCTTATCAAAAACAGATGAATGAAACAGTTGAACTATTTGACGTTCGTGTTTGCCTATGCAAATATTTCATTCATCAATAAAAAAAATTTTTCTCACAATTTTTTTTTTTACAAGTCAAACCAATTCTTATTTTCACAATTTATTCACATTTGTGCATAAATTGAAGCAAAAAATCAAATATTGTTTCGAAATTCAAATCGAGCCTAGTCATATTGGTGAGAATGTAAATGAATAGAATGGAAAACACAGTTGATTGAATTGATTTAGATATAAATTGCTTTTGTTAAATTTAAAATAAATGGCAAAAATTAAAAATTTTAATAATAAAGAATATTACACCATTCAGCAGATTAAATTAAAAAATACTAAATAGCTACACACAATAAATTGGTACTACAACTACGGATTTAACTAAACTTGTGACACACCTACATCATGAGCTTCCTATCTTAAAATTTAAGTTAAACGAAGTGTGTGTGAGGTGAGGTATCATTGAAATTTGTTAGTTGTTTGAAGGTCATATTGACGAAATTATGTGACGGAATATAACATCGTTCAAATGTCCACCATGACTTCTCTGGGCCGAGCACAAGTGTATACCGTAATGATTCCTGAAAATTCTCATGTGCGCAAATTAAAGCAAGGCCATCACCATGACTGTTCAACGGCATGTCCGTAGTACATATTAAATATATAAGGCAGGTCCCGATACACTATCTTGTGACACACCAGCAGTTATTGGTTAATAAAATTTAATTTCGCGCAATATCTTGTCGAATGCTTTAGACACATCGAAATTAAAATTTAATGAGAATTAAAATAAACATTAAAATGAACTAAAGGCATGAAAATGACAGGATGATACTTAATTTGTTGAATGCAATAAAAATCATATGAATTTGCGTCAGCTAAAGATACAATCTACAATAAGAATACAGACAGGCGTATTAGAAAATTTTTTAATTATATTTTAATTACAACAAAACTGTCACTTGTTCTTATTGAGTAGAAGTACTTTACTATGTTCACGACTTAGACTTTTTTAAGATGTTTCTTTTTTAGCAGACTATTGAAACACTTGAACACTAAGAGCAATGAGGGGAAAAAGAAAATAAATACAGTTCCGGAAAAATAAAATTCCTTAAAAATGATAGTGAAGTCGGGTGCTTATAGTTTAAATGGCAAACATTTTTCATCTTCCTATTTACATCTTATTGAGGAAACAGAATTAAAGTCAAAGTACAGTAACTCGAAGTATGTGTATTTTTTTTTATTATTCTTAGAGCACGCCAAGCGGACATAATGTGCTTTTAATAAACTTTTTGTGTCGAACTGGGGCTTTGCTACAATATAATGGTGGTTTAAAAGAGTAAAATTCTAAAGAAATTGTAAAATCCATTTTACTTGACAATTTTTTATGTCCTGTTTGCCATATCTCCTTTAATCTTTTATTAAATTGTGCATATATATGGACTAATTATGGTAAGACAAAACTAAGATTTCGAAATTAAATTTTGTATTTACATATTTTTTCATGTTCAGATTATGAGATCAGATTTTATCAAATGAATTTTCACCAAAAATTTGAAGTATATAATAATAATAGGTAGCGTATCCTTAATGGCATTCGCACGCTAAACCTTTTCTTAACAAACTCATGTCATGTCTGTAGGGTGTAAAATATTAACTATTTAAAGATTGCCTGTTATTAATTTACTGTCGTATTCGTCATTATGTAGAGCTGTATTGTACTGTCCCTGCTCTACACGTGATAGCACTACAATGTCTTCCTTCGGCCTGATAAACTTTAGAATTTTGCTCGTCCTTGCTTGTCCTTTTAGAGACAACATCCTGCCCTGCATCTGATATGCACCCAGACGTACCCTACTAAAGTGTATTAAAGGGAACACGTTAGAAGTGGAATCTAGAGATGATTCACATTCTGAACAAATGTTGCTTCAGTCTACAGCGCTTTGTCAAAAGTCAGGTTACCGATTTCAGTTCAGATTATTCCTGGATAGTCGGATGCATGACACAAATCAACACTTTTTCTAAACACTCAACAAAAGTTTTGATTGTTTCAAAAGCATTTCGTTTGCGAAGACTGTCTGCCTCTCCCTATCGCTGTGCAGATGTATTCTTTCAAATATCTCTTCCTACTCCATATAAAGGTTCTGGATAGCTTATCTGGTGGCTCGATTGTCTGATCTTATTGCTATATTGTTTTTTATTCAAGTCGGATTGATGGCATAGACTTCCGCTTGAAGACAACCGCGATAGGGTCGGTATATTTTAGGTAAGGTTAGATTAGCGGGTAAGATGAAATCGGTCAGCTCCCTTAGTTGAGTAGTCCCCTGGTTCGTTCCTGTCTCAATATCTATTCTCGCCTTATCCTTACATATGTATATATCCTCTAGGCTCCTGCATTCTTGTTTGCTACGAAGTTTGTTACTGTTGGAACATTTTCTAAGATCATAGAATCTACTGGTTCTGCCCAGGGGACAGTTTAGGAGAGAGCTAACAGACACTTAATTTTTAAAGGCGAAAATTCCCTTTCAACTTGCCTTCAACTGTCTTCAAATCTCTGGTCTTCACTACCATGTGCAATGGACTTAAATCTAATGAAGCCTCCAGCGTTGCTGTAATAAAGTTTTCGTTGCCTCGGTTTTACAAATACACGTTAGTCTCTGTATTTTGTTGAACTCCAAAATATTTAATAAGTAAGATTAAATTCGAATTAGGAAAATTCAATGAATATCCTTATACTTTGAAAAATATACTGATAAATTGACTCCAATCGGTGAATTTATTGAATATTACTGGTAAGTATTCACAAGGTTGTCGGTAGTTAGGTGGAATCAGAGGGCTTAAATGAAAATAAAACATCAAGATGTACTCGTACTTTATGCTTAATAAAGTGGATACACATTAAGGCGGAGTTGACAGAAGAAGATTAAAAAACAAAAAATTAATCTAACGAGTAAGACAACAAAAGAATATTAAATATAGTTGCCATAGTACTCTCAATTTTTTCCGTTTCTACACAACTAAGTTGGTTTCTTTTGTAGAACGACGCAGCAATGGTAATTGTGAATATGAAAATAAATTATTTAAAAAACAAGCAACAACATCAGAAAGTTTTTATTTATTATTCACCATATTATCGTCTACATCCACTATCCCACTATATATCTGTAACCTTCAGAGTGAATTACTTAACATTAGTAGAACAGGAACTTGTGAAGGAATGGACGAATATCAAAAACACTTGACATGAGAGGAATTTTCATCACATTCACGCTCTTCAATACAAACGTAAAAAAGCAGTATCTCATTTACAAATAATCGCGAAATACGCCCAAGTAACAGACACAGAAAATATAAAATGAAATTAAGAAAATTCCGAAACGAAATTTAAATTGAGAAAATTTTACACAAAATTTTAAAAATTTTAAATGATATTGGATGTAAACAAAACAAAGTGTGTGGAGACATTTATAATTCGTTTGATAAACCTATCGATTCCATTGTGAGTGGAATATAACATGGTTCAAATATCCTTCTCAAATGGACTTCTCTAGGTGGCAGCTCATTCAAAAAATATTCAATTTTCACTGGGCATGTTGTCTCTGAGGACTTGAGGACTGCAATGGTTTGAATCTTATAAATCTATACACACAACTTTACAAAACTCCAAAAGCAAAAGTCGAATAATGTCAAATCACATGATCTCTGTGGCCAGTTCACATTACCTCTGTATGAGATGACCGTGAGCTCAAATCGCTCTTGTAGATTATCCATTCAGGCATGAGTTCGATGTCACATTGCGCCATCGTCTTGAAACCAAATGTCTCTAGGGTACACATCATCCAATTGAGGTTGTAGTGAACTCACAGTTTATTTTATTTAAAAATAATTATTTATTTAACAAACTGTTTTATTTCACTTTTAAATTTAAGTTTTAATTTGTACTTAGTTTAAGTTTTAATTAGTAATTTTTTTATGTGCGCGAACGTCTTTTTGTCTTGCCTTCTTCCTTGTAAGTGCGTTTCTTTTTCTGTATAACATAATTTGTATTCTATTTTTGGTGTTTAACCGTTATTATTTTATTCTTTAAGTGTGTACTAAAAATGTAAAAAAGCGAGCAAGGGAGAATGCAAAACAACAAAAACATGACTTTAAAGGTATTAAATCTTAAACAATACTACATGACTTTAAAAGTATTAAATCTTAAAAGTATTAAATATTTTTTTTTAATGACCTTTTTGCTTACACTGATTATATTTATAATTTTTAAACTTACAATTCTCGCTTCTATGGCACTGCTGATGTAATGTTTTTTGCGGCTGTTGTTGTTGTGTTGATTTATACTGCTGTTGTTGTTGTTGTTGTGTTGCTTTATACTGCTGCTGTTGTTGTTGTTTTTTCTTCCATCCTTCTTTTCTTTTAATAAAATTTAGGGACTCTTCTTTAACGTCTGTGACTTCGTACTGGCGCTTGGTGTACTCCACATTATTGGCAATTTCTACCACTTTATCAAAAGTGCTGTGTATTGATTCCAAAAAAATTTTATCTCTGGCCGAACCTTTTTCCAACCCCATCACAAACTTGTTACGAATAGCCGCGGTTTACAAATTATATTTTACGCGACGGTTATAATTGAATTATCAATAGACTGGAAAAATACAAAAAATAGACTTCTAAAACCGAATAAAATATCAAGGTCAAGGGCATGCAAAGATCTCCCCGGCTGCTCGAATCAAAGTGGCGACGCGTAAGCATATAAACACAGCCTGCATGCCACCAAAGAAAATACTCTAGACTGTGTGAATGTAAAAAAAAAGTACAATAATGTTAAATGTGAAAGTAAAAAAAAAAAAAAAAAAAAAAAAACAATCTTAAACAATACTACAGAGGTCAACAGACTTACATACATGCATAATTGATCATTACAACCCTTCATTCAGGATTACGACCAAGCTTCTCACAGCACTTATGCTGTGTGTGTTAATTTTAGACATGACTGGCGGGAGCTACAGTTTAAAGTCGACTCCGAACGACAGATTTTTGAGAAACTTTTCATGCCAATTCTTATTTACTTTCAGCAGATTTCTAGCAAAATTTAGCAAAAAAGATAAAAAATTATTATTTGCTAGAAAACTGCTGAGAAGAAGTCGCCTAAGAATTATTTTCTCATATTTCGTTTTGTTCAAGATGTCTGACCCCTGATTAGAACTCAGGCCTTACGTGTAATATGCCAACACACTACTAAACTACGGTGACTTCAATAAATATCAGTGACCTACATATAATCGTCGCCGTTGGCGTCGTTCTTAATGAACTGAAAGCCGCCTACCTCAAATCCATACCAAAGAGCGATCTCAGAAATGAACCTTATGATTGGTCATTTGCCAGGGCGCATTAAGTGAATAAAAGTCGTTATCTATGATTTCTCCGTCAGTTGAATTTTGTATGGGTGCAGGTTTAAGTCACAACACAAAATTTTCTAAGTGATGTAGGTTCAACCAGATGGCTGTTATGAAGTGCTGAGGCGGACAACCTTTTTTTATCGGATTAATTATATGATGTAAAAGATTGCACGCCAATCATCTGGTCATTTAGATTTTACTGTTTTTATTAAAAAAAAAATAAATAAATTGCATGCATAAATCAGTTTTATGTGAATTTAAATAAAATGCCAATTGTTTGCATACAATATTAACATTTGAATAAATGAAGTAAAACTTTTTATTTAAATTGAATATATAATGTGTTCTTCAATTCCATTGTAAAATTAATAACTGTGAATTTATTAAAAAATTGGTTAATTGGTTTACATCGAATTTTCTCTAAAAAATAAAAACCAAAACGATGACTAATTGAATATCGAGTTATCCATTTAAGGGTGGTGTTTTAAAAGTCGTAATCATAAACCGTAACGATTAATACATGTTTGTCAACTTAATGTGCGCTACTGGGCCCATTTTGGATATTTTTCGTTCGCATGTGCACCTCATTCCATATAAAATTTAACAAACGACGCATATAAAGCCGGCTTACTATCCACAACGCAGTAAATATGCTGATTGCGTGGTTAGTGTGCTAGAATATTAGCGTGAGAGTTGGGGGTTCGATTCCCACCAGAAACTCTGGTCTGTTACACTACACCGAGCAAATGATCGAAGTTACTCAGCTCGAAATAATTAGGTATAATTTCTAATTGTATTGTAATTAATAAATAAATACTGATAGGGTACTAGTGTAATAAGATTTCAATGCAATTCCGATTTTTCGAACAAAATTTTCATCAGTTATAGTTTTCTTACCCGAATTTTCAGTCAACAAGCAAAATGAAATCCATAAGGAGGTTAAAGAACGCTAAAACAATCGGGTAGGAGAATTGCATCCTGAAAAATTTAATGTTTCTTGGGCATCAGATTGTGGTCTCAACAAAATGGTGGTACGTGGTACTGAGTGTGAAAGATTTTGGCTTTATTGCTTGAGAAGTTTCCAGAAAAGGTAATTTTATGTACTGGCGACATAAATTCTTAATTGTGAAGCTAAGATAAAACCCAGTGCTTAATGTCAAGATCAAAGCTTTACTTGAAAACGTGAACAAGTAAGAATCAACGGTTAGCAAGTTTCCACACCACTATAACACATAGTCAAAGGGCGTTTTTCCTAGGCAACAATAAATAGCAGTACCATTATTCTAGGACCTGTTACAGTAGACCAGTCACCTAATAAGCTGAAACAACAACAGATTAACGAAATGAAAACAAGGTAGAATAACAAACAACCCGACCTTATGGCAACAGCAACAGCCAACCGGATAAGATGAAAAATGCTTTGTGGAGGCCATGTGCTCCCAAAAGGAGTAGTGAAAAAAGAAACAAAAAATTTATTTAAATGAAATCAAAATAATCAGCCTTCTTTTCAATAAATTGTAATGCGGACAAACATAAACCAAGCAATAATAAGGAATTTACGAGAAGGGAACAATGCAAAGGTCAACAACTACATTTAAATAAAGATCATAAAGTTACCAGACATAGAAATGGCAAAATGATCGTGATTTGGCAGCCAATATTTATACGTGGGTCTGTAACTGAGAGTTGTATTAAAAAGTACATGTTAAGGACAATGGCATTGAATACCGAAACAATTGATCTCTGTTAAAAAGGATCGTAAATATGAATAGCACAATGTTATCACTAAATGTGTTATTCTTGCGGTCAATAAATATTTAACTAAATAACGATCAGAAATAAATAATTTCTCTTTATTAATTAATTATTTTCTCTTGTTTCAATTGCATGTTTAAATCCAAGGTAATCCATTACAAAACGTAAAAACTTAGTAATATCCTTTACAAACGCTCACGTAAGTTTATCTTATGGCAAAATATACTTGTGATCATTGATATCAAAATCCAATCAATAATTCCACACTTTTTAGCTACAGAATTGAATTGAAAATGCTTTAAATTATTTTTTAAGTCCTTAACTCATTTGGATTAATTTTTACCATTCTATTAAAAATTAACTGTCCTAATAAATAACAAATTAATTACGCATACTTTCTGACAACTTATTTTTTCCAATTAACTCTTTATTTTCCAACAAAAAAAAACAAATGTGGAAAATATTCTCATACAAATGAATGCAAATTGAACAAAAAAAGATAAAAAACAAGTAAAACACATTACAATTGACGAAGTTAGACTATGTGACAGCCTATAGGTTTGGGCAGAATTATAGGCCAAGAACATTATCTTAACTTGAGCATTTAAACTCGATCTTAACACCAATGTTATTGGCCAAATTAAAAATTGTGCAAACGTTTTCCCCTAAATAATTTTCAATAAGAGACGGGTATTTTTTACAGTTGTTTTTGTAAGACAAACGATTTCTGACGAACGCCTGTTTGTATGCAAAAAATATACAAATTTAAGGGTGTTTTTAAAAAAAAGAAGAGCGAAAAACTACAGTACTCCCCGGATATATGCACCCCGAATATAATCTTCTTGTATTTTGCTTCTAAATGTTCTGGAAGTGTTTAAATATATACGTACATACCTGCATAATTGGTCAGAATTACGATCCAGCTTTTCACACTACTTTTATTGTGTGTGAATTTATAACTTGAGTGGCGGTACCTATAGTTTAAAGTCGAATCCAAACGATAGATTTTTGAGAAACTTTTCATTGCAAATTTATTTACTTTAAGGGTTTTTGCCAGAAATCTAGTGAAAGGAAGTCGCCGAAGAAATATTTTTTCATATTTTCGTTTTGATGTCTGACCTGGCGTTTGAACTATGGCCTTACGTGTAATAAGCCAACACACTACATACTAGACTACGGCGACTTATGCTATGTCGGACATTATATTTAATGCCATCGAGTTGATTTTAAAATTTCAAACTTAATTTTTATTACTCGGTTTGTATGATTAGACAACCGTTCTCTAAGGTGTTACCAAAACTATATTATAATATGTATCACCGATATCGCCGAGTAGAGCACACGTGCATATGTATATCACCCACAACAAAAAATGTATTTTGCAATTTGCAAATGATTAAAGTTTAAATGACAATAAACAAACAAACAAAAAACATTTCAATGCAATGCACATCAATGGATATGCAAACATAAAAATTATGTATCTCATTATACGATACTTGTAGATTTGTGAGATAAGTTTATAACATATTGTACATACGAGTATACTCACATTTATATACATAAAAAAACGTTAGCTTATTGGTTTTTCTATTTAAAAGTTTTATTTGATAACATACATACATAAATACATAATTGGTCATAACAACCCAGGATTACGACCTACCTTCTCACACCACTTATGTTGTGTGCGTTAATTTTATAAATGAGTGGCGGGACCTACAGTTTAAAGTCGACTCCGAACGACAGACTTTTGAGAAGCTCTTCAAAGCAATTTTATTTACTCTCAGAGTTTTTACCAGAAATCTGCCGAGAGGTAGCCGCCGAAGAAATATATATATATATTTTTTTTTTCATAATTTCGGTTTAATGTCTGACCTGGGGTTTGAACAGTGGCTTTACGTCTAATAAGCTGACACACTACCTACTAGACTATGGCGACTACACCAATATTATATTCCTTATATTTATCCTATTATACTATCTTCTATACAATCTTCCAAATATCGTATACTTAGAAAAGTACAAGTTACAATTTCTGTGAGATAATAGAGTATTAAATAGTATAGGGAAAGAATATCAAATTACCATGTGCGCCGATACCAAATGTGCTTTTTTTTTTGTACAAAATAAAACACTAATTTTTGTAAGGTAAGTATAAAAAGTTCTATGCTAACTACATACGTACTTTTTCAAACTTTAAGACAATTTGTGAATTTTACGTCGATAAAACTGTTCGTCTTTTGAAGCAAACCGATTAGTCACCCCCTTTTCGAATTCTTCATAGGAATCGAGGAAAACAAATAGTAGTCGGAAAGCTGCTCTCAGACTAATTTTGACTGTATCCTGTAACATTGGCGTGTGGTCGTTTTTCTATCAATGCATTCATCATTTGTCGTCGGCAACGATCTGTATTAACGGTTTCACCAGATTTTAGGGGCCTGGTCTCACCAAACACATACATCATTATCTTTCTGCAGCTTGGATCTACTTTTTTAACCGATTAACCCATAATTTTTTCCGTTTACGATTTTGAAAATAAAAACCATTTCTCGATGCAACACTGAAATTTCATAGTGCCTTTGAAGCAAAATTTCACAAGTGGTTTTTCGGTTTTCTATCTGCCTATCACTCAGTTTGTGTGACAGCAATTTCTGGAATTTTGAAACGAAAATTAAAGACATTTTTACTTCAGCAATTATTGTATATTTTCTATAATATTTTCTCATTCATTACGTAGTGCTTTATTATATGTGGTTGGAGGTATTGATAGAAAAATATATTTTAATATGACATAATTACTCATGCTCTCATTATAATTAAAGAAAAGGGAAAGTAAAGCATTTCTGCAAGTGTAGAATAATAAAATTACATATGTTTTGTATGCCTTATAATTGAAGGGAATTCAAGTCGACCAAATTTTACTATAAAATACATTTCATTATAATCAACAATTGCATTTTTAGTTTTTTCTGTGCTCGAGTTTTTGAATTAAAAACTGGTTTTTAGATAAAAAAAAATCACTTTGTTTATCATTTTTCCAATTCTGTTAAACCCTTCGAAAAAAAAAATACGTCGATGTAATCAATCTTCTTCGTTGGTGTTAAATCTCTTTCTGACGAGCCATTTGTTTCAATTCAACAAAGGATTACAATTTTATTTCTTTTCTTTGCACAATGTTCACTTATTTAAATATCCTCCTCAAATCGCAATCGAGTATTCTATGAATGTCAGTTAAATACCAACTAAATGACGCAGTTTATTCAAATTTTAACAAGAGACTATAACAGGGTGCCAGGAACAGTGTTGTCCTTTAAGTTTAAAATAAAATAAAAAAAACGACTTTTTCGTGTTTAGTCTTTAGTATGCAAAAGGTAAGAAGAAAAAATATGAAATTTAAATTTTTTTTTTTCTTTGTATTCTTTCTTCTTCTAGAATTCAAAACATTTTTTTTCTTTTTGATACAACCAGTATAAATACTTCCTTCATATATGCAAACAGCAATACTGTCGAAAAGGCAATCAACATCTAAAATAATAGAACATTTTACATTGCACTCACTCCTGTGTAAACAAAAAAACATTGCATAGAAATGTAAATTTTATTTCCGTTTCATTCTCTGCCTTAAAGCGTTTAAATATTTGAATCAAAATTTTAAAGAAAAATTGAGAGAAATTCCAAGAAAAAACTGTTTTCCACAAATACAGCTTTCGTAAGCTCGAGATCCCAATATTTAAGAGATGTTACAATACCAGACATAACTCGTCTCAGAGAAGTGGACTGGTAGAAGTTATGAAGTTAGTAAGATACAACAATGTTTTGTTTAGTTTGTGGACCGGCGGCAAAACAATAGCGTACTCTTTCATTATCCTCAGCAGAGCAAACTATCGCGCAGTTGTTGAACCAAAGGGAAAAATTGAAACGTAGTTTAAAGAAACCGCTCCTACCATGAAACGATTCAGAGTATAGTTTGGAGCAGTCCCTTAACTGTCTAGATCAAAATCAGACGACAACTTCTTGTTCTGAAGATATGTGAGTCAGTGATAATTCAAGACGTGAAAGACAACACTGCATTTACGATCGGCCGATTTACTCAAAAAAGTACACTAAAACTAGAGCTACTGGAATATTTACAGCCTACCTGTTGGCAACATTTATGTAGGACAGGACTCAAGACGGACAAGAAGTGGACAACCTTACTGAACTCAGTAGTCTTGTCCACTAATAATCACTAACGAATAAACAGAACATAGTAGACTTAGACAATAATAACGAACAAAGAGAACATAGTAGACTTAGCCAATAATAACGAACAAACAAAACATAGTAGACTTAGACAATAATAACGAACAAACAAAACATAGTAGGCTTGGACGAAAATAACGATTAACAAAATACGATTAAACATAGTAGACTTATGGAAAACACAAACTAACGAATACATTTTTTCAATAAAATATAAGTAGTCATTAAACTGAAACGTAAAAGAGAAGAACGTCTAAGAATAGAATAATAAATTGTGAAATATTAAATTGTGAAATATCCTTTTTGTAAATTGTGAAATGTACTTTTTTTTAAATAAATTATATTGTCCTTTTAAAAATAAAAAAAAGAAATTGTGTTTGAACATTTTTTTTTAAAAAATAAAATTAAAATATCCTTTTAAAATAAAGGATAATGTTTCATCATCATATGAAATCCTACATTTTGGGGGCTCAACCATAAGAAGACATTAAAGCCTGTGTCCTGAATTTTATAAAAGAGCAAATTACAAGCTTAAGTGGAACATTTGGTTAAATCGAAAAGTTTTGTTATATAAAAAAAAAGTTTTAAAAATGACACAAGGAATTTTTTTTAAATAATAAATGAAAAGATTTGTGCATGTGTGTGTGAAAGACTAACAAGAAAAACTAAAAGTTCTATGAAAGAAAAAAAATTTATATAAACTTGAAAAGTGTCAACATAAATATAAAATTAAAAAGACATTAAAGAAAATAAAATAAAATAAAACTTTTAAAATTCGTTTAAATATAAAATTAAAACAAAAAGAAAAAGCAAAATATATAAAATGCTTTAAAATAAAAGAAAGACATATTAAAAAACATTTTAAAATATAAATTAATTGTGGAAAACAAGAAGATCATTAACAACATCATTAACAACAACATCATCAACAACATCATCAACAACAACATTAATGTGTTTCAAGAGTGCCGAGTTAGAAAAGAAGAGAGAAAGAAAAAACAACCCCTAAATGAAAGCTGAGAGTGCTGAAGTAGAAACGAAGAGAAGAGAAAAGAAAGAAGAGTGCTAAGTTGCTGATCTAATTCGAAGTATTTCGTTATGTATTTTGTTTTGTTTTGTATGTAAATAATCTAATTTGATTTTTGAATTTATTGGACAACATTCTGATAAGGGTACATTAATACTAATTGTTAATTTGATCAAACATTTTAGATATTTAATTTTTTTTGCCTTTACATATATATACCTTAATTACAAATTAATTTCATTCTTATAATATTACGCGTTGTTATTATTATTTTATTATAATTATTTTTACTCATACTTACCTATACATACATATTATACATACTTTATTACTGAATTTTTTTTTTTTATCGGACGAATAAATAATTTAAATAACATGGACGTAAATGAAATTTTTGCTTTAACAGTTGAAGGATTAAAGGGAAAGTTGACAGAGATAGGACTACCTACAAATGGACGAAAGGCCGAACTTCGTGATCGGCTTATGGAATATTTTGGCCTGAGTGCACCAAATTCTGACTCGGAATATATTGATGCCACTCCGCGGCATGAACAGGTTTCAGTTAGTCAAAGAAATATATTCACGCTACGGGATATTGAGGACTCTTTGACTAGTTTTTGTGGTACGGATAATATTGGGATAGATGAATGGATTTCTGATTTTGAGGATAATGCTGAGGCAGTAGGTTGGAGTAATTTACATAAGTTTATTTACGCGAAACAATTGTTGAAAGGGGCAGCACGTATGTTTATTCGTAGTCAGAGTGGGATAAAAAATTGGAACTCTCTTAGGGAAGCACTTGTCAGGGAATTTGGAACCAAGCTAGCAGCAATTGAAGTACATCAGATATTGAGAAATCGAAAGAAGAGGAATAGTGAAAGTTTACGGGAGTACCTCTACACATTAATGGAAATAGGGAAACCCGTTAAGCTGGATGACGACAGCCTAATTCAATATTTTGCAGATGGGATCCCCGATTCAAAATTCGGTAAGAGTATTTTATACCAAGCAACGAGTGTAGAAGATTTGAAGGAGAAAATTAAAATTTATGAGAAAATTCGAAGAACTACTTCACAGGCACCAACCTTCAAAGTATCTTCGGATTTTGGACAGGCAGATAGAACAAAACCGAATAATTATTCCAAGAGCAAATGCTATAACTGCGGGGGCGACGATCATTTAGCAAAATATTGTAAATCAGGGAATTTTAAGTGTTTTAATTGTGGGAAAACCGGTCATAAATCATATGAATGTAAGATAAAGACTTCGAACCAAATCAAAAAGGAAAACGAGAACAGATCTTGTACTGTAGGAAATTATAATAAAACGGTAAGAAACGACAAATCCGTTTCGGCGAGTATTTTAAGGCCAAATCGTGTTTTTAAGGAAATTAAATTAGATGATGTTAAAATTTCTGCGATTATAGACTCTGGCAGTGATATTTCGTTAATTAGGTTGGACATTTTTGAGAAGTTGCAGGGTATTGAAATTCTTAATAGAAGGGAAAGTTTTGTAACAGCCAATGTTGGTGAATTGGTGACTTTAGGACACTTTGATAGCATCGTTAATATAGATGGTTTTGATTTTAAGGTTAGATTTTACATAGCTGAACAATTTCCATATGAGGCTGCAATAGGGAATGATATATTGGATCAGACAGATATGATATTGACCTCTAATGGTGCAACTTTCAGACGTAGGAATGAATCTGTAGGAGAACAAAGTAATGAAATAGATGATTTTAAGATATTTTGTTCCACGGTTGTTATCGACGATGATGTTACATTGAGCTTGTCACATTTATCGAAGGAGACAGCAGGAGAGGTTAGCAAGTTAGTAAGGGACTATAATCCGGAGAACCTTGAACCATCTCCCATTAATATGAAGATAATATTGTCAGATGATATTCCAATATTTCAACGACCACGTCGTTTATCTTATGAAGATCAAGGTGTTGTTGAGCAACAAGTTAAAGATTGGTTAAGTGAGGGCATTATTCGACCGAGTACTTCCGAATACGCATCACCAATCGTTTTAGTGTCCAAAAAGGACGGCACAAAGAGACTGTGTTGTGATTTTCGGAAATTAAATGAAAAAATTATGAGGGATAACTTTCCAATGGTTTTAATTGACGATGTATTACATAAATTAGAATCCGCTAAGATTTATTCTACGCTTGACTTAAAGAATGGTTTCTTCCACGTACCTGTTGAGGAACAGTCTAAGAAGTTTACTTCATTTGTAACACACAACGGTCAGTACGAGTTTAATTACGTACCTTTTGGAATCTCTAATTCGCCAGCGGTATTTTCTAGATTTATTTTTTCGATATATAGGGAATTGATTCAGGATGGTACTATAATTGTGTATGTCGATGATATCATAATCCCTTCGATAGACGTTTCAGAAGGAATTGTGAAATTGCGGAAAGTATTGCAAGTAGCTAGAAAACATAACTTACGAATTAAGTGGGAGAAGTGTCAATTTTTAATGAGTAGGGTTAATTTTCTCGGGTACATTATTGAAAATTCGACGATAAGACCATCAATAGAGAAGACATCAGCAGTTGAAAATTTTCCAGTTCCGAAGGACAAGAAAGCGTTACAACGTTTCTTGGGCCTCACGTCGTATTTTAGAAGATTCATCTGTGGATATGCTACAATTGCTAGACCTTTATCTGACTTACTTAGGAAGAATAATGATTTTGTAATGGGAGAGGCTCAAATGGTATCATTCAGACAACTTAAGGAAAGTTTGACGAATGCACCTGTTTTAAAATTGTATAATCCAAATGCTGTTACAGAAGTACACACTGATGCAAGTATGTATGGCTACGGAGCTGTTCTGCTTCAGAAGAACGCAGATGACCAACAATTTCATCCGGTGGAATATATGAGTCGCAAGACTACTGATGCACAGCAAAAATACCATTCCTATGAACTCGAAGTTTTGGCAATCATCGAAGCATTAAAGAAGTGGAGAGTATATCTAATGGGTCATAAAATGAAAATTGTGACAGATTGCAATGCTTTTGCGATGACTATAAAGAAGAAGGACGTTCCATTAAGAGTGTCTAGGTGGGCCATGTTTCTACAAGAATTCGATTTTGTGATAGAACATAGATCTGGGAGCAAAATGCGGCACGTTGATGCTTTGAGTAGGTTTTCTTGTTTGATGTCGGATGACTCGATAAAGCATCGACTCAAACAAGCACAGATGCAGGACAATTGGGTTAAGGCTGTTAGGAATATTCTTGAAAATGGAAATTACGAGGATTTTTATTTGAAACATGACTTAGTTTACAAGGAGCCAGATCGGGAACTTATAGTGATTCCGGAAAGTATGGAAGAAGAAATAATCCAGATTGCTCATAGAAAAGGTCATTTTGGTACTAGGAAGACGCGAGATCTTTTAGAAAGAGAAGTTTATATACCCAACATGGTATCGAAAGTTGACAAAATAGTTCGTAGTTGCATAGAGTGTATAATAACAGAAGCTAAGACAGGTAAACAGGAAGGACTTCTTACCACTATCGATAAGTCGGATCAACCGTTAAGAACTTATCATATTGATCACGTCGGCCCTATGGAAGAAACAAAGAAACGATATAACCACATTCTGGTAGTGGTTGATTCGTTTTCTAAATTTGTTTGGTTATATCCAACCAGAAGCACTGGAGCAGAAGAAGTTATTGATAGACTACAGCGCCAATCAACAATTTTTGGAAATCCGGAGAGAATTATATCGGACAGAGGAACAGCTTTCACATCGAATTTGTTCAATAGGTATTGTACGGAGCGTAATATTCAGCACCTCCTTATTACAACTGGGGTTCCTAGGGGAAACGGTCAGGTAGAACGTATTAATAAAATCGTAATAACTTTGCTATCGAAAATGTGTGCAGAAGATCCCCAAAATTGGTACAAGCATGTAGATAAGGTTCAACAATGTATAAATAATACTCCTACACGTAGTACAAAGTATTCGCCATTTAAGATTCTTACAGGATGTGAAATGAGAACAGACGAAGGAAAAGACATACGGAACATGATTGAGGAATTTGCTATAGAAGAATTAGATGAGCAGAGAGATGAAATTCGGAATACAGCCAGATCAAATATAGCTAAAATTCAGGCAGAAAATAAGAAAACATCTAATAGGAAGAGAATTCGAGCACCATTGTATAAAGAAAATGAATTAGTGGCTATTAAACGAACTCAATTTGGACCAGGTTTGAAGTTGCGACCAAAGTATTTAGGGCCATATAAGGTGATTCGAATTATGGAACATGATAGGTACGAAGTAGAAAAAGTTGGTGAAGGTGAGGGTCCAAAGAGAACCAGTACGGTAGCTGAATATATGAAGAAGTGGAAACCGTCTTCCGAGTCGAATGACCGTGCAGGATGGCCGAATGTAGGACAGGACTCAAGACGGACAAGAAGTGGACAACCTTACTGAACTCAGTAGTCTTGTCCACTAATAATCACTAACGAATAAACAGAACATAGTAGACTTAGACAATAATAACGAACAAAGAGAACATAGTAGACTTAGCCAATAATAACGAACAAACAAAACATAGTAGACTTAGACAATAATAACGAACAAACAAAACATAGTAGGCTTGGACGAAAATAACGATTAACAAAATACGATTAAACATAGTAGACTTATGGAAAACACAAACTAACGAATACATTTTTTCAATAAAATATAAGTAGTCATTAAACTGAAACGTAAAAGAGAAGAACGTCTAAGAATAGAATAATAAATTGTGAAATATTAAATTGTGAAATATCCTTTTTGTAAATTGTGAAATGTACTTTTTTTTAAATAAATTATATTGTCCTTTTAAAAATAAAAAAAAGAAATTGTGTTTGAACATTTTTTTTTAAAAAATAAAATTAAAATATCCTTTTAAAATAAAGGATAATGTTTCATCATCATATGAAATCCTACATTTATATGAAATAATCTTTAAATATAGATTCTAGCCTTTACTTTATTGGCCCAATTAGATATTCTATTCTCGTTTGAAAATAGTCTGTATTTTCATTTTATTTGCGAAACAGTAATATGAAGTAATGATACTTGGAATTGTGTCAAACCCACTCTGTGAATAAGATTTAAAGACATCGAATTGCTAAAGTTTTACTGTAAATCTTAAAGGAACTTTCTTACAAGTCTTTCAGGATAACAGAATATATGTATATTTAATGACATTCAGGATAACAATGCTTATATACATTATGAAGTCAATGAAAAATGTTTAAATAGTTACGATTCCTAAGCCAGAAACTATACTGGTCGATCATATGTGCAAACATGTATAAGAATGATCTAACAGTGTCGTTCATGATTTTTTGGTTGACTCATGGTTAAAAATTGTAGATTATTATCATCGCATATACATGATCTATTCGCAGATTGCTAATTAAAACGATCGATCAAAAACAAATCGTGGGACACACTTTACTACTTTCCAATCCAAAAAAATTCTACTAATGTAAAAAAACGAAATTGCACTCCTCTAATAAATCATAAGCACTGCTCTTAAGCTGCACAGCTTCCACCATATTATCAAAGGGACGTGTCATTGAGCTAGAGAAATGGTTACAAAATGAAGGATAACACTCAATGTAATAATGAAAACTATAAAGAAATCCCTCAAGCCCATAGCATGGTTTGGTTAATGGCTTCTAAATCTGCTGCCGACGCTTTGATTAGAGTATAAAGTTTTGTTGAACCATCTTTTTATACCAATTTCAATGTTTAATTTTGATTAGGTCTTCCAACACAGAGATAATTTTGACAGTTAATAACTACCATCATGGTGAAGCTACATCTGGCAAATTAGTTGTCATTTATTCAACCGACCATACACAACGCTGCGTGTGTTCTGCAGCAACTAACCCTAATTTTCATTGAAAAAACTTCTCTAACAATTAGGCTAATTTCTGTAGGACAATCAGAATTATTGGGACCATACCAATACACATGACATCCAAGAGACCCGATAATGTAGATTTTAGGCTAGCGGCTTTATCGGTCCATATTTTTTTAAGAATATGGGTCGATAATTATCAGATTCTATTTGCTGAATTGAGTGATTCTGCACGAGCGATTTGACAGCGTTGTTATCTCACGTGGAGGGGATGTAAACTGGCCACCAAAATCGTGCGTTAAATTTACCCTTTTCTTAAATCGCAGGTATATGTTGCGCAGGTATAAGTCGCAAACCACAGGGGGTCTCAAAGCCAACATAGCCTATATGTTGAAATAAATTCAGCAGTGTAGTAGAAAATTTGATATTTCGGATGCGCTCTAGCCATTGAATCAATGGCGTATATCTGAACGGTTTTATATTCCTCACTTAATGACATCAATAAGTTTTTAGTTTAAATATAAATGCAGGAAATGCTTAAGAGGAGACACTATATATGTATGTGTGAGAATGTTCTAGTTTTCAAACTATTCTCATTCTGCATATTCATGATCTCTCTAGTGCCTACTAACTATACAATATTTCTTCCTTATTTTAAATCTTACATCACTTCTACCTTCAAAATATCAATCTTTTTGAAAAAAACAAAAAGAAAACTGGCTTAAATGAATTTTATTAGCTTCTACATTATTTTTCTTAATTTTCCGTGCAAAAACTTGCCTCTTTACGGCCAAAACGTTAGCCTCAGTAATACATCGCTTTATGAATTTTCTGCTTTCGAAACCAAAGCCTGTTTAAATATGGATTAATTTCTCATTTCTTATTGAATATTTCAACTTGATTTGTGATTTAAATCTTTGCAAACTTTTAACATTCATTCAAAATGTGGCCACACAAATATTCTCAAAAGCTTTAGGTACAACGCAAAGCA
This sequence comes from Sarcophaga caerulescens, assembly GCA_927399465.1. Taxonomy (NCBI): domain Eukaryota; kingdom Metazoa; phylum Arthropoda; class Insecta; order Diptera; family Sarcophagidae; genus Sarcophaga; species Sarcophaga caerulescens. Next base: position 69,901,143 of record OV656873.1, read on the forward strand.
ACAGCTGGAAGCAAGTGCCACAAGTTAAATGCAATACAATGAGTGTGATTTTCTCCTTTTTTTTGATGTTTGAATTAAAATATTCAACAAGATCGATATCATGGGGATATACTGTAGAAGATGGGCAAATGTATGTATACCCCTCCATACGAAATTTGTTGATTTTAGATTTGGTGAAAAGCAAACGCTTCCCCTTCATTGTAAAAATAGTTACTCACAAAATAGTAGAAGAAGATGTTATTCCCCTGAGGGACATTGGTGCCGTCTAGAGCGGTGACGCTAGAATTCACACCAAACAGTAAATTTTTTGGGAGAAATTGGATGCTCTTGGCATCATCCCAAATTCGAAAATTATGTTTACTTATTCTATACATTAAACAAGAAATGGGCCTCATCAATAAAGATAATTTTTCAATAAAAATTAGGGTAGTTTGCTAACTGTTGCTAAGTCCATTCAGGGCACCCACATCTTTCTCTATGGTCGTCCACGGTAATTTGACAAAACAGACTGAATAAATGACAACTAATTCTACAGATGTATATGTATATACCCTGGAAGTTGCCGTAGTCTAGTAGGTAGTGTGTTGCCTTATTAGACGTAAGGCTACAGTACAAACGCCAGGTCAGACATCTCCAACAAAGCGAAATCGTTGACTGCCTCTCAGCAGATTTCTGGCAATAACTCTATGAGTAAATATAATTGACATGATAAGTTTCTCAAAAAAATCTGTCTTTCGGAGTCGACTTTAAACTGTAGCCCCGCCACTCGTGTATAAAATTAACATACAAAACATAAGTGGTGTGAGAAGCCTGGATTACGACTGAAGGGTTGTAATGACCAATTATGTGTGTTGTTTTACAATAACAACAAAACTTCAATAAAATACCAGGCGGCATAACTTTTTCATTTAATGATTTGCGATGACATTTTTAAAAAATTACTTGTTAAATTTTCATACCATAAAAATAATATAATATAATTGATTAAATGAAATTCATCAAACAATGTTCTGATACTGCAAGTGACTAAATGAAATAACGGCTGATGTAGTTATTAAAAAAACTTTATTTCTGTTAAAATTTCTTAAAATACTCAGACAAAGTCGACTTAAACAAAAGTTATGAAAACAATACATCGAAATATAAGCAAACATCAAAGAAGTCGTCATAAAAAGCTTAAAATAATTTTTGCAGAATTTGTTTGGAATGAATAATGATTTACGTTATGAATGATATTGCGTTCTACGAAAAATTGTTTTCAAAAAGTTTCTGTTATGCCTGTAGCCATTTTAACGAAGAGAATAAACAATTTTAAGACACGTTTTTAAGCTTTAAACTTGAATGTGATACGGTAAAATTATTAGTTCGTATTTATACTTTCAACAGTTCGACTACGCCTAATGGAAGAGAAATATTGATCCATAAGGACAACTGCAAACTTACTTACTTAATTGGTTATTACAGTCCTTTAGTCAGAATTATGATTACGTCCTATAAAAAAGCGTTTAACGAAGGAAAAATTTACGTTACATTACAGAACTGTCTTGAATTGCACTACCAGCGTTACTATCTTATATTTAAGTATTATCTGGCAATACTTATGTAATTCTATTCTGTCACAAAATTCGGTATACTATCTCCACTGAACGTAATAAATCGATTTACGCTTGAGCAACGTTGAGATTTATTGAGCCAACGAGAAACTCCGTGATGACGTCGATTTTGCCAAAAAAAATCATCTTTTCGGATGAAGCTAATTTTCATTTTGGTGGATATGTTAATAAGCAAAATTGCCGTATTTGGAGCTCATAAAACTCACATGTGGTCTTACAGAAACCAATGCTCCCATTACGAGTGACTGTTTGGTGCGAGCGGCTTGAGGAGCGCAGGCATCATTGGCCCATATTGCTTGGAAAATGAGGACGGCGCAATCATTGCGGTCAATTTAGACACCAATCACACCATGATAACCGATTTCTTTGATCCCTCTTTTCATGGTGTTGATGTGAACGATGTTTGGTTTTAACAGGATGGTACAACTTGCCGCACATATCATGTCACAATTGATTTATTGCGTCAAACGTTTGATGGTCATTTACTTAGCAGCAAGAAGCTGCGATTTGGCACCGTTGAACTATTTTCTGTGTGGTACCGTTAAAGAATAGTGTTATGCCGACAAACCAGAGCATTTGAACGCCCACATACGTAACGCCATTCCCGAAATACGACCCCATACACTTGAAAAAGTCCACGAAAATTGGTGCGATCGAAAGAGGTACTGTGAGGCCAGCCGCGGCAGCCATATGAATGAAATACTATTGCGTCTCTAACCGGAACAATTGTACTTCACACCAAAAAAGAAAAAAGTTTGGAAAAATTCTAAACCGTTTTTGTCTTACTGCATTTTTAAATTTGAGTTTTTAAATTTCACATCCTATAGACTTAGTTTGTTATAAATACTTACATATGTACATAAAATTTAGGACAAAACGAAATTTTATAAAAAAAATTTAACAGCTTAACTAAAAGGATTATAAGACTCTGTACAGGCTTTAAGAGCCTACAGTCGTAGATTTCTCTCACACACTTTGTTTTATTTAAATTTAAGTATAAAAAGCGTTTAAAAAATCCCCTATAATAATGGGATAGCGCAACATATATCTGGTGTTACTAGTAGTAAATAAGTTTTAATATCATTTATCACTTATTAAACGGTCTTTTGTTTTAATGATTTATCACTGAGCAATTACTTTAAAACATTTTTAATGCGATTTTCGTTTTCAATTGGTTTATTTGGTCCATGCGAAATATGATCTTCTTTAAAAAGGCTTTTAATTAAATGAAATTACTCATAAAATATTATAATTATTATACATGATTCTCAAGTTCTTTTATTTTCCGCGAGTAAAATCCGTTGTAATGGCGATAGAACAGTGAAGCACAAGCCACATTGCAACGATCATCCAATGAATCAATAGAGTTCGATACCCTACCGTTATTAACGAGCAACTTCACACTCTCCTGTAAGCGGAACGAGAAGTCTAAAAATAGAGTTGTATTCCATTCTCTTTCGGATATAAGTAAATAGTAAGATGATCAGATGAAGTGAAGTATTTCTTGTACCGTCTTAAGAAGAAAATGTGTCGGTTCCAGCGAACATCGCACTGAATTTTCATGCTCAGAAGGTCAAGAACTTCTGACTGCTTAATATTTATACCACCAATAGATTTAGACGATGCATTATTGTTACTGCGATTTTGTGTCAATATAAAACACTGGGAGAGACTGTTTAAACCATGAACAATTTTGTACTGAAAATTATATAAAACTTCTCGATGTTTAGAAAAAAAATCTGAAATGAAAATGAAGGATAGTAACTTTTAATTTCCAGCCTTGACTAAAATTAATAAATAAAATTAAAAAATAATAAAAAAAGTATTAGTATTATCACTAATGAAGAAAGTATTTAGCCACTAAATTCCTTAGAAGTAATATTATACAAAAAGATTATTTAAAACTTAGTTATCCTAACTGGTTCGACTTTAATATTGTATCTGATTTGATTAAAATGTTTAATTCTATGTACTTATATGTTTTTAATACTATAATATATTGTATAAACACTCGTTTTTAAAGTGCATTTTAATAATTAAAGAGTTAAAACGACGTTTTTTTGTTAAATGTGTTTTTATAAACTTTATATGTTTTACTACAATAAAAATAATTTTTTTTTTTTAAAAAAATTCAATTTAATTATTTATTTTTTCTGAAGAATTTATTTACGATTTCCGTGATTTTGACAATTTTTTTCTAAAATTTGACGATTTGTTGCTTTATTTATCTGACAGCTATGGTTGTAGTGCTCAATTAAGTAGGTAGGTAAGTATCTTTGTGAAAAGTAAGTAAGTTTCTAAATAAAAACTGAATAATATCTCCAATTTCAATAAGTGATAAAGATTGGCAGAGTTTAATATCAAAAAATAAAAAAACATTAAAAACCGCCGTCTTGTTGATGCTACAACTGTCAAATCAGTTGTCACTCATTCAGTCTGCTTTGCCTAATGACCAGGGATATAGCACTCTATAACACATTTATCAAAATTACAGTACTTTTCGGGCAACCCACTGCGCTAATTTTCATCAAAATATCATCTTCAGTGCTGAAGCCCATTTCTGGATGAATGGGTACATGATTAAACAAAATTGAATAATTTTCCATATGAAATCCAAGAGCGTCCAAAGCATCCAAATTGCTATGCATTTTAAATTTTATGCTGACGGTGGAATGATATATTTGAATGAATGAATGAATAATATATTTTGTATCAGAATTCAACAATAAATCGTGATTAGCTTTTAAGTCTCCTACAATGGAATAATATTTAAATTAATAATCTAACGTGATTCTGTACGATTTGAATCAGCTTCAGTTGTTATTTTATATCAATTGCATCCCACAGTTCTATATTGTAAGCTTCTGTCGTAAACAGTAATGTTATTCAGTAAAAATTCATATCTTTTTCAATTTTTATTAAACAATATAATTAAAAGATTGCATTTTTGGGTACATACAAACGTACTTACGTACATACATACATATATTCGCTTTGTCGTCAATGCAATCGCAGACGTTCTGTCTCATACGACAGAATATGAAATGAAAATATTATGAGGTGCAGTAAAACGAAACCAAATAAGGTGTTTACATCCAACGATATCAACTGTTAAATTTCGGAAGTCCTTTTTGGAAGACCCTACATACTATTGGGCAATTCCAAGAATTCTATTAGAATTTAAAGCAAATAAAATCTTTGATTTCGTAAATAAAATACGCGGATAAAACGTGATTTAAATAATTTGAACAGCCCTCGACAACAGGAACAAAGAGAAAAAGGTATGATTTCAAAATTTCTTAAAACAACACAATGTGTTTAAAAACACAAAATAGAAAAAATCTATACAACACAGGTAACTGTTAAGTATTCTAGTCATTGATTGCAGGTTTGCCTTTATTTAATAATTTTTATTTCAGTTCCTCCACTTTATTTAGTTTCATAAAAAATTTTAATAAAAGAAAAATTTTGTTTTAGGGGACACCTGGGTTTGAACCGGGGACCTCTCGATCTGCAGTCGAATGCTCTACCACTGAGCTATATCCCCTTATTACTTAGAATAAAAGTAAATTGCCAAATTTTAAAACAAAAAATAGACTTTAACAGTCTTGGCAAAAATTAGAATTACCACTGTTGCATATACATATGTGTGTGCACTATTTTTCTTTTGGTTGTCTCTTGAGAGGTTAATTTTCATTATACTCTACTATGTACATCTTGTTTATAACACATTTGAGTGTTACCATAGTTATACAACCATATTCAATTACAGCCATGAGTCTATGCTTGTAAACTTGTTTGGAAAACAGTTCGAAAGGTTAAGATGAGACCATATAATGTCGCTTCAGATCACCCTTATAAAATGAATATTATCATTATATAATGAACTCTCAACTCATCCTAAGGTTTGGTACTCATTTCATATAAACGGCATTCCGCTGTATGTAACGGGTGGGCCATTTAAAAGTTTAAATTAAAAAATGCAATAAAACAAAAACAGTTTGAAATTTCGCCAAATTTAGGTTTTTATTGTGAAGTACAATTGTTCCGGTTAGAAACGGAATATTATTTTATTTATATGGCTACCGCGGCTGGCCCCATCTCGGCAATGACATCACGAATGTTGGCCTTCAAATCCTTAATTGTCTCTGGTTCGTCGGTATAACACTTTTCATTAACGGCGCCCCACAGAAAATAGTCCAACGGTGTCAAAATACAGCTCTTGGCGGTCAATTGACATCACCATTTCGGCTAATTAAACCGCTATGAAACTTATGATGGTCTTCTGAGCAATAAATGTGGCAAACTATAATAGTACCCACCAAGATGAAAATGACATTCATCTGAAAAGGCAAAATCGAAATCACTGTACAGTTTCTCGTTAGCCAATCTAGCGTAGCGAAAACGAAGCGGATGGTCATGCGGCTTCACCTCTTGAACCAACTGAACTTTGCAAAACGTCATACGGAAATCTTTTTCAAAATTCGATGTCAACTAGTACGTGAAATGTTAAATTCTTGAGAACAATAAAGAGTTGGTGCTGATGGATTCTCACGCGCATTCTCAGCCACAGCTTCGATATTTTCTGGAGTACGCACTGTACGAGTACGGTTACTTCTTGGCACATCAACAATGAAACCATTTTTACGAACTTAAAATTGGTTAAAATTTAAACCGATATATGGCCCACCCAAGAGTTTCACTCGAAAGCCTTGCTCTCTACTGTGATAAACTGTATTTTTTCCGAAAATTCAAACCTATTTGAACCCTGTTAAAAATATGATGAATTTTTCCGTGCGGCTTACATCTTGGACAGTATAATTATTTCTTCCGAATTTGTATATCAAATAACATCACATTGTATATCATATAACATCAATTATTTTTACAAAGTTTTATAAATTGTTTACATAAATTAGGGTACCCATAATTATGTTGTTCACTGTATATACAACTGGACAATAATATCGCTCTTATTGACACCAGGCTTGGTCGTTGGTGGACAACTACTTTACTTTTATATTTAATCAATCCCTTGACAGATTTGACAGTACAAATTCTAAACAAAAACATGGCTGTAAATTCACTGTATTTAGTAGATTACTTCTTGCTAATGCCACCATATACACAATAAAGTCTTCTTCTAGGCTTAGTTACAGTTTGTGCCTGCTTCTGCAGCCATTATTTTCGAGTGAAGTTTTCATAACTTGGAAATTTAATTACAACTCTTACAATTTAGTTATTTGGCTTAAATCATGGCAGGTTTATGCTGCTCCTCTTTGGTGGTACAATAAGCCCTTGCTTTGATATTATAAAAGTTGTCGTATGTCTTAATGCGTGCTATTATATTTTACTTTGACTTAGTCCGAAGTCAGTAAAGTCAAACTAATGTGATAACAAAGTTTCAGGTTTGATGTCTTCGATGTTTTCTTTAAAAGTAGAAGTGTGATAAACCTAGAAGTATGGTGGTCACCAACAGTCCATTTGTGTAGTCTTTACAACAAAAATACAATTCGCGTATCCATAACAGTCATGGTTAACAATTGGTGCATACCAATCCTTGCAAAACGGTGTTAAGGGTAACTAATTATGACATTTATTACAGGTACAGTGATAAAATACGTATTGAAAAAGCCATTCAGTCAGTCAACCATGCAATGTTTTTATAACATGTGCCATAAAAAGACAAACACGCACTACTCATCACAGTAATAATAACCAAATTGCTTTTTAATGTTAACACGTACACTAACAAGGTTTTTTGTAACAAGACAGGAACAACAAAACTCAAAATTTCTTAGTTTAAATTTAAGCTGCTTTTAATTACAGAATTCCAAGGGCATTAACATTATAGACACGAGAGTTGATGTAATGGTTAAGTGATCGATGACAACACGTGTAATCTTCGATCAAACCCAAGAGAATGTCACAAAACTTTCATAATAAATCGAAGAAGCACAAATCAGACGAAAAAAATCCTTTTATTAGACCTGCAAAGAATATAACATTAACTCTTCTTATGTTGATTTCCAGGTGTTTAATTGTCACTTTTTTATTGGGCAGATCAATATCAAATTGTTCTTCAGCCTATTCCTCGATTTGACGATGCATAAATTGAGCGCTTGTGTAAGTCCATGACCTTTAGAAAATCCATCATAAAGTGAAATTAAACAATCTCAGTTGCTAAAAAAAAGTGAAAAATTAATCGGTGTGGATCTTTTGAAAAACACTCCTGTGCAGCTGCTATTGATTCTTCAATGCCCACTGTCCCGTGTCACCTGCCGAATTCAATGTACTTCTGATTAGAAAATTGTCACTGTATTCTCACATTTTATATTGGAACAAACACCATGACAAAACTGTGCATATAACGCAGAACAGCAAACATTTTTTTTATTTCTATAAAACTACGACAACTTGCCAATGCATGTATGGCGGCTTTATATTACTCTCCATTACTAGTCTCTCTCTTTGGTATACTAGTAGAAATAGGTCATAAATTTTCAATTTCATTTGGGTTATAATAGAATAAAATAGTCGCTCATAAAACAATTCAATTAGTTTGTAGCAAGGTTGGCAACCGAAACGAATAACGGTATCGGTATCGGAAACGGTATCGGTAATCAATTTATTATTATTTCGGTATCGGTATCGGTAACGGTATTTAAATTATATCGGTTTCGGTATACCGGTATAAAAGTAATATATGTAGCGGTATTTATATCGGTATTTATATTAAATGTATCAAACCTAAAAAATACTTTATAATATAAAAACATTAGACTAACATTTTAGATTACATCCTCAAAAAGAAAAATTAAATGTTAATTCAATTTAATTGAATGAATACACATAAACCTAAAATTTTAAAATAATTCCTCATTAGATCGAATGACTACAACTGCATTTAAACTGTCATCATCCAACCTATTCCGACTTGGGTTCATGATATACTTTACTCCTGAAAATAACCGTTCGACACTTACTTGTGTGGTAGGTACAGCCAATATAACTTTAGAAATGTCACATAGCTCTGGTTTGGCTGTACTTTTTTCTTTCCACCAATTGAGAACATTCACATGTCTTTGTACTCGTTTTTCATTTCTAAAAGCACTTAGCAATTCACATATTTTATTGCTATTTGGTGTTGTATAGTAACTTTCTTTCTCCATATTTCTAAGAATAGCTTCTACGCTGTCAGAGGATGAACTCGGTATGAATATCGGTATTGAAACTGCTACCATACCGGTATTGATCCATAATTGATACCGGTATGAAAACGGTATTGATATCGGTATGAAAACGGTATTAATACCATTTGATAACGGTATTGTACCGGTATGATACCGGTATAAGGGTAAACGGTATATGAATACCGGTATTTATACCGAAAAACTTATTTCGGTATCGGTATAAATACCGGTACTTAATTTTAAACGGTATTTAATCGGTATCGGTATTATAACGGTATCGGTTGCCAACCTTGGTTTTTAGTAAAGACCTTATTTGATTTCATTTTACTGCACCTCATAATTTTTCATTATGTTTCACAACTTGTCGTATGAGTGTTTAAAAATCGATTTATTTTTCCATATTAATCATACGTCTGTGATAGTTTTGGCGATAAAGCTGAATATAATTAGGTACGTATGTACCTATGTACAAATACATATATAAACTTATACACATAATGTTTTGTAGAAATATAAAAAAAAAATAGTTTTTCTGGACACCATTGTTGTTCACCACAGAATCTTGTTAGATTATTTATTTAAGCGTTATTTCATTGCGGAAAACATAAAAGCTAATCACGATTTATGTTGAATGTTGGAACAGAATGAAAAAAGCAGCACTTAATACCACATAACTTATCGATATTTTGCAACAAATAGTACAAGTTTATCCTCGAACCATATGAATCAAAGAAAAAAAATTGTTTTTATTTTAGAAAGAAAGAAAATAATGATTTAATGTGTGTGGTATTCTGTGTTGTTTGAAATGAGTTTTTTTATCTTATTGCATCTGTCAAAATGTTATCATTTATTCAGTATTTTAAACCCTTCTTTTAATTTTGTGGAAATTTCTTAGAATTTATAATAATAACCGATTTTTCAAATGTTTTGATGATTTGGACGTGAGGCCACTATTCAGACCAGGTTAGATATCTATAACAAAACGAGAATATTTCTTCGGCCATTTCCTCTCAGCAAGTTTCAGGCAAAAATAATAATATAATTATATCAATTATAAATAATTGTACTTACTTTAAAAACTGGCGGATGAACAACCGACATACTTAACAGGATATATGAGGGACGTGCTGCATTTGGCATGCTAGACAAGATATGGAGAACGACTCACGTCCCCAGACAGATTAAGTTAACGATTTTCGACGCTAATGTTAACTCAGTGGTTTTATACGGATGTAAAACGTGGAATGAAACGATGCAGGCTTGTCATAACCTGTGTTTACATATAATTATACGTTGAAATATGGCCAGATATTATGAGCAATGTTGAACTTCGGTATACGGCCAAGCAACTACCAGTCCATACAGAAATTCTGCTCACGAGAACAGCGCTAGATTGGAATCCGCAAAAAAGTCGTAGGCGTGGGAGACCATACAACCCGTGAAGAGGACAAGGCGAAGCAGAAGTCAAAAAACCAACAGGTTGTTTCTGGAGACAGATCAAATCTCAAGTTTTAGATAAATCTTAATTTGTTCATTGAGGCCCTATGCTCTTATGTTTAGGAACTATGAGAAAATATAAGTGCTTAATATATGTTTGAACCATAAATTTGAACCATCGGTTATTTCAAATCTGGCAATTCTGCCACAAAATTCATTATATTATCTTCACTGAAAGTAATGAATGTATTTACTCTTAACCCACGTTGGTATTTATTGGATAAACGAGAAACTGTGCTATTATATCGATTTTGCCAAAAAAAAAAAAAAATCATTTTTTCGGATGAAGCTGATTTTCATCTTGGTGGGTAAGTTAATAAGCAAAACTGCAGTATTTGGGGGTCCGAAAACCCACACATGATATTACAGAAGTTAATTCACCCATTACGAGGACGGCGCAACCATTACGGCAAAAGGAGACACCTATCGCACCATGTTAACAGATTTTTTTGTACCTTCCCTTCAGGGTCTTAACGCGAACGATGTTCGGTTTCAATAGAATGGTGCAACTTGTCACACATCTCATGCCACAATGGATTTATTGAGTCAAACGTAAGATGGCCGTATAATTAGCTGCGATTTAACACCGTTGGACTGTTTTCTGTGGGCACCGTTAAAACTCTTATGCCGACAAACTAGATACAATTGAGCATTTGAATATACACACATACATACACTCGAAAAAGTGCGTTAAAAGTAGTCCAAGCGAATGAGGTACTGTGAGGCGAGCCGCGGCATCCATATGAATGAAATATTATTCCATATCTAACCGGAAAAATTGTTGTTCACAGCAAATAAATTAATTTGGCAAAATTTTCAACGTTTTTGTTTTATTGCATTTTTAAATTTAGGCTTCTATAGGCTTAATAAGGTTTTATTAAAATTATTCAATAAGTATACTTATATTCTAAAATTGACATACCTTTAATATTTATTGCAAAAACAATTTTTTCATGTAACTTCCCAGATACATTGCTATACATTATATGATATGGTTTTGTTGTTGAAAGGGTTAAGAGAATAAAAGTAAAATAAAAGAAATTTGAATTCATAATATGTAATTATAAGACTTTTGAATAAAACATTTGCATATATTGTGTAAAATTATAAAGAAAAATAATTTCCACCTCTATTTTAAATAAAACATTACCATAAATATGTATACATACTATTAACTACCGGATCTATGGTATAAATAAGTTATAAGTAAACTTAAAAAAAAGTATTCCAAGTGGCTATTTCATATTTTGCATTAAATGTGTGGAAAGTTACATAAACATTGTAAAAAATATCAGTAGGTATATTTGATAACTTAAGCCATTAAAGGAGATGTTATGGCGACTCAAGTATTGTATTTAGCTAAGTAGCGTCGTCGAAGGAAGCACTTAAGAAAGTTTAAACAATATGAAAAAATGTTTCTCAATACACTATCTCAATAATAGCAGCTGCAATTTTGTCTACCAGAAATGGCTTATCCCCGTACAAGAGAGATTTCACGGCTCTTCACAGAAAATAATTTAATGGGGTTAAATTGCATGATTTCGGTGACCAGTTCACATCACATCCATGGGAGAAGCATGACAAGTAGCACCCTTCTGTTGATGCCACATGTCCAAATCAATTAAAGGCGTCATCACCATAAATTGACCAGCATGGTGTGCTTGACCTTAAAGAATATCCTACTAAATATTAAGTATAATATTTTAATTTATTGGGCCTTTGAAGTTTACATTTTACTCTGAGTTCTCCTTGGGAGTACCTAATCTTTTGTGGTGCAAAAACATCGAGTCACCAGAAAGTTTCTCTTGTTTTTCTTTTGGTTTGTGAAAAAAATTAGCAATTGTTTTGTTTTATAATAAAAGGAAAATAAATTTATAAAATAAAGATAAAAAACATCAACTATTTTTACAAATTATTGCTGAAAATTCATGAAATTGGTAAAATATAGACTTTTGCTGTCCACTGTACATGCATGCAAAATATAAATCTATTACAGACGTTTTTTCTTTTGAAATTTCCTTTCTATATCCACAGCATTGTAGAAATATTTTGATGCTTTTTATTTGACATTGAAATTTTTTTTACCACAATATTGGTTTTGCAATGACATGTGCGTATGTTTAGACAGATGTTACTCACCATTCCTCTTTAAAGTTAAACAAATCGACAAATTATATGTATGTGTACGGTTTATTGTCCATTTTCAAAAATGTTTGTGTTGTTCTTTATCCAATTTGTTACAGAGTCAACCACACACTAATATTTCTGGTTTCAAGGATTAGTTTCTGGAATGGTAGGGAAAATTAAAGAAATTAAATGTAGTAATATGGGTAAAACCAGAAAACCAAAGGGATAGACAATAGAGAAAACAACTGAAAACTTAACAATTACTTTTTAGAATGCGTTTTAAGTAAATCTGCATAAAGTCATGTAAACTGGAATTTATTCAAAAAAAGTTCTTCAATGAATGACCATGTGCAGGAGATATTGTAGATTAAATTGCTATTGAATACCAGGAAATTGTATAGCTAGTCTAGAAAACGTTTTATCTATGTACATTTACTAATCTAACATTTGTAATAATTTTTAATTGTCCATTTTTTTTTTAATATTTCTTTGCTATTTCCCTACATGCAATTCAGAACTACGAATTTTTGAGAAACTTTTCATGACAATTTTATTAATCGTTTTGCTGGAGATGTCTGGCCTGAGGTTTGAGCCGTGAATTCACGTTTAAAAAGCCAGTAAACTACCTACCAGACTTTGCCATGACTCTGGAGCTTAATGCTGAATTTGGTCGATTGAATTGATTACTTTTGCTCCGACTTAAAAAACCCTTCAAGAAAAAGTATTTCGAGGTTAAATCACGCGATCCCGTTGTCATATAATATGAACTTTTTGGGGGTGTATTTCTTTATTTTTAAAACAATTTAATCGAACTTTTTAATGGCTATTAATAGTGAACAAGTGAAATATTTCGCTATTGTTGGTCACAGAACGATGTGATGTGATTTTTTTGCATGTTACTTGAAATGTATTGTTTATAGTTTTCAAAAGAAAAAAAAATATTGTCCTGTTTTTAAGCATGAAAATTTCTGACCAACGCCGTTAGTTGGCAAGGAATCAAAGTCTTTACTAATTACGGATAATATTAAATAGAAGTTTGTAAAATTTACATTTCGGTTGGGACGAACATACAGGACTCACACTCCCACACGGGAAGAATGAGTTGCTGAAGCTGTCATAGGTTACGGTGATATAACTACCTAACAAAACAAAAATCGAATGCGAAAATGGATCTGGGATTTTTTCCGATAAACTGGCATTGAACAGGCATTTACCCCATAATCATTCATTTATGCTATTCCATCGGCATTACATCCTCACCTATTTGTTATTTTCTTACTTATCATTCTGATAAAAGCAAATAAGATCTCCATTATTTGAGCATGTACAAGTATAATGTATACATTACATATGTTATTTAGGTTTTGTATTCGTAGATGTGAGATGTTTATCACAAATATAACAAAAAGGACAATAATGTCACATGTCATTATTTTTCTAATAATTTCCCCCACCAAATATACAGGAAAACAAGCTCGTAAAAAGAAAGCAGAAATTTGTGTTTTTTTTCTTATTTTTTTTTTTTTTTTGCTTTTTTCTGCTTTATTTTTAGAGTAGAAAAACAATAATAATAATTGAAGAGAAAGAGTACGCGAAGAAGGTTATAAGTTTAGTAAGTGTACAGCCTTCCATTAAAACAAATATAAACACTCATATCACAATAATACTTAGTAAAGAAAAGAAAAAAATACTCATTCTCTTCTTGCAATCTAGTTGATGTCTTTATTACTTCCAGTTATTGGAATTTTTTTCTCCTTCTTTCCTTTTGTTTTGCGCTTTATATATTCCCGAGATGTTTTCGCTGGAGCATATTCACTCATACGTCTAACGACGTCGATGTCAACATAAAGCTCATACAGCTCATGATTCATTTGATCTATACTCGCCGCCAACGCAAACGATATCATTATTTTCCTCTTCATCTGCCTGTGAAAGTACCCATGCCTCTGCGCTATAAAATCTAAAACTGAAGTAAACTAATAATTAGGTTAGTTAGATTAGGTTATGTGGCGGACCCCCACGAGAGGTTCCACTTAGGCCAGCATTTACGCCCGTTGCAATACCATAACTAATTCTTCCTGGGGGAATTCTTCTTTGGGAGACCTTCTCTAGAGAAAACCATCCCGAGTCCAAAATAAATCTTGCTATCGCAGCATTGAGAAGACAGACCTACGTGAAAAGAGCAAGGCACTGAAAAATGGGATGAACAACTCTTTCTCTCTTTCTACTCTTCAGGCCCACATCTCCTGCAGAAGTCATTAGTTGGAATGCCAAGACTTTCGGCATGCCTATTAAAAGGACAATGGCCCATTAGGATCGCCATTGTGCGATAGATTGCCATATGATTTAAGGAATGAATTGATTCATTTCTCTTTTTGTCCATACGTGTCTAGCAGAATCTGGCAATAGTGCACGCACCTTCCCGCTGCCGACAACTTTGACTCTCCTTATACAACGAGTGGACAATATACAAATTAACCGAGGCAATGGAAATACCTATGCCCTGTAACATGACAGACATTGCCAGCTCCGTACTGGCCCTGAAGAGATCATCAGCAATGAAACTTCCAACGATATCTCTGTCTCCCGGAACCCATAAAATAGTTAGTTTTGAATGATCCGAAATTTCTCCAAGAAAACCCCGGCGTTTTAGGACAAGGACGGACGTTGAAACTACGTTCATTGCATTTCAAAATTGCAATGACCACTGCTTGGAAAACACTGCAGTAATTAGACACCCTATCAGAAATTTTAATATCAGGACCCTTAATAAAGACAGGGTAGGCTGCCTCTCAAGGGTCCGATTGGGAACCTCCGGTTCCTAAGACCAAAATTCCATAGTCGAAATTCTAAAATCGAATGGTGTATTCAGAAAATTATAAGGAATCATATAATCGATCCTATTGTGCCTATATCTTCTCGCAATAGCAGCATATCCATATTCAAGACTGGGTCAGGATTCGACCGCAATGAATCTTATTGCCACTAATTCAGTCGTCTGTCACAACAGGAGGTCGTACTCTGTCCATCAGTCTGCAGTGGCATTGGTGTCTGTGTACCGCCCACCAATCATGTACCACGACAGTATGCGATGGTTGGTCTGAGACCCCCGATCTTGCTTACGGTCCTTTTGCAGGTGTAGATCGCTATTGTGGCTTTTGTAACCCCATCCATAATGTTATCTTTCTGTGAGAGCTTGGTATCAAGAATGACCACCAGATATTTAACTCTCTTGGATAAAAAAGTTGAACCTCATTTGTAAAAACCATCAATTTTGTTTTGCGAGGATTGACACTTAATCCATGCGATAAGTAATAATTACAACTTATGAAACTTGTAAAAACTTTTAGGTTAAACTGTAGATTGTCTTTAAATAAATTGAATTTGAACTGATGACCAGAAAACTAGAAATTAAAAATTTTAAATTTTCTTTCTTTCTTTTTCTTGTGTGTACTCTTTAGAAGAAAATCTTCTTTCAGTATTAGGACACTACTATCAAATCCAGATTAGTTTTGTGTATAAATTTCAAATGCAAACAAGCTTAAGAAAATTTTAAGACGAAAAATTTAAATTTAACAAATCTTTCAGTGGGATGCAAATAAAGAAATATTGAAAAAGAAACATTAGGTTTATGTGAATAACCACAAAATCTGCTTTTAAATTTGAATTTAAAATTTTAAACAGAGATTCAAAACATTACAACAACAGAAATCCAATACACATACGTAATAATGTAACTCTGGTATTAAAGACTTCTAATTAAAACTTACAAGCAGAAAGATTATTTGACTCAGTGAATGGTTTGTATATGTTCGTTAGAATAATTTTTACAAAATACAGGGTTTACTAAAAGTTCACAATTTTTAAAGCAACGAAAATAACTTTCCGTACCAATGAATCTAGCAACAAGCAACACTCGTTGAAAATATCTTCCACACCTTGTCAATAAGAATGATAAGTTCACGACAAATTTGAACTCATAATCATTTTAGAAGACGTAGAGACATACAGATCCATAGGGTTTATAATATCATTTCCTCACGTACATACATAGATACGTAATTGGCCATTCAAACCTTTCAGTCATGATTATGACCTAGCTGCTCACACCCCTTCTGTTGGTTGTTAATTTCATACATGAGTGGCGGAACAGTTTGAAGTCGACTCCGAACGACGGATTTTCTGGACACTTTTCATGGCAATTTTATTTTCTCTCAGAGTTTTTGCCAGAAATCTGCTGAGAGGGTATCGCCAAAGAAATATTTCATCATATTTCGTTGTTGTTGGAGATGTCTGTCCTGGGATTTGAACCGTGGCTTCACGTCTAATAAGCCAACACACTAGCTACTAGACTACGGTGACTTCTTCTCTTTTTTCAACTCACTTCACTGAAGTTATCAAAACACTCACGTACACACTCTTCTTTTTATTTTATTTTATTATTACAATTTTTGTTTTTAATTAAAAAAATGTCAAAACAATTAATACTCATGTCAAAATCTGATGTTGCCATAAATTTTAAATTTACTGACCAAAATATTTTAAATTTTATCGTTGAAACTCTGTGTTACAATAGCGTAAACTCACACATCAGAAATGTTTGCGAGTTTCTCCACGGGTAACGAATATTACATTCTTCATCCGTATACCACAGAATAGTCCCTTTTTGAAGAGAGTATGAAGCTTTCAGATTACCACATTCATTGTTCTTACTTATTTATGTTGCAAAGTACTTCTTAAAATCATATTGTGTACTGGTTCAGTCCAGGGGATCTAGCAGTTACTCAGGTTACGTTCCCTCCTGATGAATAATGTGTTCGACCCGTTTACCATTTTCCTAACTATAGTTGCCATTACTCAGCTCCTCTAATATATAGTCGGATTTTAAAGACACATTTTCTAGAGCCGTCGCAGAACACGTCTTCATTGGCAAAATTATGTCATGTTAGCCTCTGTATCTTGTCCAACTCCACGTAAGTTGTTTTATAATTAGACCAACTTTCTGCTGTGGTTTTGTGTTACTTTTCTGGAAGGGTTTTGCACATCATTAGCTTATATTTGGATCTCCTTGAAATGGTCTCTATATTAGCTATTTGTGTCAATTTATTGTCTGGTAATAATCGCAGATATTTTGCTTCCATTTTCCGCAAAAACAAGAAGTCGAATATTCTTTCAATTTCGAAATTTTGCTTTTCCACGTACAGCACAGTTTTTGAAGAGATGTGTGGGTGAGATATAGATGTGATCGGTGGCACACATCGTTTGCGAATGATATATTCTGCGGAAAGTTAGACTGCGGAAAGTTAGACGCCTTAGTGCTTGTATGAAAATACCTCACGGATATTTCTGTTACGTTCCGTGAGCTTTCGGCTAAGTCTTCTAGTATACTCCATAAGCAAAACTACTCAACATCCAATCCAACAACTTACCACATATTCAGAGTTTGTTGTGAGTGAGTTTCATCCTAGAGCCTGATAAGTGGACTAATGACGTGTTTAGCTAGAAAAACTGGATTAATAATACAGGTGCTAAAGTCCTTAGAAAAAAAATTTACTCTATGGAAAGTTAGACTTAGTACATATATGGAGAAGACCTCTCAGATATTTCATTGATAAATCTGGTCTGGTCAAACAAATATCTGGAATACCAAGTTGAACTCCGCGGGCGCTATAAACCTTTTAGATTAGGGACTAAAGAGGATAGCACGACACGGAATTACAAGGACTTCTACTTAAACTTACTTAACTAACCTACCTATGAATTGTGCTAAAAATTTTCTCTGTAATGTCTTATGAGATCCACTGACTAAACGAGCAAGAATGGGATAATCTCTTAAAAAACATGTAACTCATGTGCGTTCTTGTAGAAATATTATTTCAATCGTTTTATTTTATTTGTGGAAATTCTTTCATTCAGTACACCTTTGAAAATTATAATCGTGGTTACGGGACCGTTTATTCATTAAAAAAATTAGATTTTTTAAACTCATTCTTGTTTTTTATTAATTTTTGTTATTTAACACACTTTATTTGCCCATAACATTAAAAATGCAGTTGAATGCAAGAGAAAGTTTTTTTTTACTTTTTGTACTACAGTTTAACGCCAATATAAAGATTCATACTTTCCATAACATTTTTCTAAATTTTTATAGTTCCAGTATTGCATTTTACTATGATTTTCTCTAGCAAAAGTATTACCAATCAAATGGAAAAATGTCTTGTAGCCATACATACATATGTACGTGCAACATGTGGCAAAACAATAGAATTTTATTACCCGTGTTGTTCCACACCAGTAATCATTTTATTAAAAAAAAGAACAGGATTCACCCAATAACTCTTTTCCTCGTATATGCTTTGCCATAAAATATTAAAAGGTCTCATACGTATACCGAGTTTTTCAGTTTTCCTTGTGTTTTCAAAATATTGCTGAAGGAGTCAAAATTAAATTGTGTGAACACAAAAATTGTGGTAGAAATGTTTTATCCTTAGTATATTTGATAACATGTCAGAAAGATTTTTCTTTCCTTCTATGGTCGAAATAAGTTTATAATTATACGCTATACCATAAATATCGTGGAGCTTTTATTATTATTTCATCCTAGAAAATACAATGTAGAAAAAATAAAGACAAAGTAAATAAAACAGTAAGGCGGATAGTATGGAAAAAAAGATGTATGATATAGTGACCTAATGCTGTAAATACCATAAACGTAATGCAGCAAGCACAATTTGGCTATTGCAGTCTGAGGTAAGCTGCATGCGTATTAATTATAATAGAGACAGCGGCAGAAAAGCATAAGCAAAACAAATAAAAAAAAACAGGTCAGTAATCCTTTATCGATGGTGCCATTAAAGCATTTATTCGAGGTAAATTTCATACATTTCGTTTTTAAACACTCTATTTCATGAGTGCCAGCACAAATTCCCCACTGTGAGGGGAATTTAACGTAGCGAAAATTATTTTAAAAGTTCAATAACATTCGTATAAGGACTATTTTATATATATAGAGAGAGGTATGTTGTTAAAATAAAAGAGCAGCTTAAAGAATTTAACTGAGAACTAAACTGAACAAGCTAGTTTTGAATCTGGGAGAAAACAAATAGATTTTCATCTTCGTTTATGAATTGCCAAAATCAGGTGACTTTAGTTGCGCTCTAAATAATCTATTGGTTACCACTGAAAGAGGTATGGAAGAATTAGTCGAACGTTCACGGAAAGTTATGTTCATTTCCAGCATGTGAACGGCAATGAGAACTATTACACAATCGTAATGGAATTTCGATAGAAATATTCATTATTTTCGCTTAATATAAAAGAGCATACATTCCGTTTCATTCCGTAAACGTTCGGCTAATTCTACCAATATACTCAAATTTTCTTACCACCCAATACAACATACATACATAATTAGGTATTACAACCCTTCAGTCAGGATTACGACTTAGCTTCTCATGCCACATATGTGTGTTAATTTTATAAATGAGTGGCGGGACCTACAGTCTGAGAAATTTTTCATGGCAATATATGTATGTATGTATATGTATGGTATACTCTCAGAACTTTTGCCAGAAATCTACTAAGAGAAAGTCGCCGAAGAAACATTTTTTCATATTTCATTTTGCTGGAGATGTCTGACTTGGAGTTTGAATCGTGGCCTCACCTCTAAGAAGCTACTACCTACTAGACTTTAGCGACTTCACCCAGTACAACAACTTAACACATATTTACAGAGGGTATTGTCTCTATCATGTTAGGGCATACTACAGTAGACTAATGATCTGTTTAGCGTGAAAACGTTGGTTAAAAAAGTTTATAAAAAGCAAAAAATTTAAATACTACGGAGTGAAGGATCACAAGTCTAATTTAAATTGGATATAATATTTTAAATATTTTCCGTAAATTTATTTTAATAAACTTTCTTCGTTTTTATGTACTAAATCCCACTGCACACATTTTCTTCTCATTGGATTGATTGTTGTATTCATCATTGCGTTGTGAGCAAAGTTTGTCGCGTATGTCCGTGGGTCATGGGTTTTAAATATCGATTTTGTGTTGTGTTTCCTTTGTTTGTGTTTGTATTCGATTCCCTTTTTTTGTTGGGACAACTTATTAGTTTAAATTTATATCACTTTATTAAACTTTATACTTCCTGTGGGCTTTCTTTGTTAATAAATAGCGTCAGAGTATAAATTAATTCTTATTATAAAATGGATAAATGTTGCCGTTGGCATTTTAATTTTATACGCAAATATTTTCTGTTTTCTTTTCGGTTTTCTAAGTAATCAAGGGATTTAGATAAACAACACGAAATTGTGGACTTTTTAGTTTGATAAAAATGGTTTCACAGTTTATTATTTCCAATGGTTAATAACGATTTTAAAAGTATTTTGAAAGTGATTTAAAGATTTTTCACAAGATTTTACTTAAGAATTTAATATTCGAAGTAATTTAAATAAACACACAATTTCATAAATTCTAATACAGTAATTCCTCGATTTACAGCATTTCGATTTACGTCATCAAGTTGCCGTAGTAAACTAGTTAGTGTGTTGTCTTATTAAATGTGGGGACAAACCCTAGACCAGATATCTCCAACATAAACGAAATATGAAAAAAATATTTCTCCGGAGGCTTCCTCCCAACAGATTTCTGGCAGAATCTCTGCGAGTAAATAAAAAATTGCCATGAAAAGTTTCTCAAAAATCTGTCGTTCGGTGTTGACTTTAAACTTAGCTCCCGCCACTTATGTATAAAATTTACACACGCAACATAAATGATCTGAGAAGCTATGCCATAATCCTAACTGAAGTGTTGTAATGACTAATTATGTATGTGATCCCTCGATTTACGTCGCCTCCATTTAGGTCGTTTCGATTGACGTTTCGCTTTATGTCGTCTTAGATGTTTAGCCGATTTTTTTTTTAGCCTGTAAAGTATAGTTAGGAAGGAAAATTTTAACTTTATAACATAATTGTTGTGGGAGAATCTGCAATTACAGACAGTGAACATGATAAAAGTTTCACAAAAAATTAAAACAAATAATTGATGAGGATTGATATTCCATTCAGCACAGAGAACTGCATGAGTTGATTCACTTTCACTGTCCACTCACATGTAAGTTGCTTTTGTTATGTTGTTTAACATCAATATGTTTTAATGATATTGCTTGCAGTGTTGATTCTCTAACAACTGAATGTAATATACTCACTTTTGTTTTTTAAGTACTGTTAGTAAAAATAAATAAAAAATTCTTACTGTTGTTTGATTGTTTTGTATAGAAATCAAATAACTCACAACTCAAATGAAATTTTTAGTTGACATTAAAAAACAATTTGAAAGTCTTTTTAGAAAATTCAATACAATGAATTCAGAATTATTAAGAAATGTTGAAAATGGAGTTTGCCATGTAAAAGGAAAGAAATGAAAAATAAGTACGTTGCTAATTTAAGAATTATTCACTTCACGGCTTGTTTCCTGTGTCCACCAACCAATTCTTGCCTAGATGAAATTAATTTGAAAGAAGTAAAAGCGTTTTGTATTTCCGAAATTAGGAAGTCTGTATCGTCTTCTTCAAGTCCAATTCATTATTCAACATTTGATGAACCACCACTAGATTTCCGACTATTTTTCTCTAATTTTATTCAAACAAACCTATCCGCTACGGAAAGTATATCCGGTGAAGTAAATCGTTACAGTCATTTATAAATGAATATTGATATTGAAATGGTCGCAAAACCACACTCCGGAATACCTTCGTTTACACAAACTTGCCAAAAAAATTTGGGTATTCCCGCAAGCAATGCAGCTTCCGAAAGCGTATTTTTCGCCGCATTTAACATAATCACCGAAAAGCGTAACCGCATTGGTCTACAAACTGTAAATAACTTACTGACATATGTAACTTCTTCTTTTTTCCGAAATGTAAATAAGAAAATAAAAATTCAAATATATTTTGCATTTATTAATAATATTAATATTGCAGTAAATTATAAAATAAAACTCCTCGGCTCACTTGAAAATTTTACATAAAACAATATTTGTTAAAAGAGTTTTTTAAAAAGTATTCAAAACACTCATACTGATTCGTTGTTTCTGTGAATCATATAAATAAACAGAAGTAGCAAGCAGTGACAAGCAATTGTTAACAACAGGCTCGATAATATGAATCATGCATTAGAATATTTAATTTTTTTACTGTCAATTGCTAGCTCAGTATTCATTTTAGAAAATACAAAACTATGCCATTTGATTCACAATCATGCAGTTCTCTGATTCAGCAAGTATTAAATGTCGACTAATCTGTGACACATAAGAAACGAGTGACCTCATGAATGAATGAATTTATATCAGAAGAGAAGAAATCACAGCTATCAAAATATAGACTAAAATTCAAATATCGGGACAATTCTCAGATTGCACTAGCAAAGCTGCCTGAAAGCTTTGACTGCTTGAATAATATGAGGAAAGGCAAAACCAAGTCAAGGTAAATTCTAGTCTTAAATAATGTTAGGATATGTACGCGGTGAAAAAATTATTCTTATAGACTAGGCTACTTTATTAGAAATGCCTGTACAAAGCAAGATTAGTAAATTAATGATGACACAGAAAATAATTTTTTTCTTGTGGTTCATTATCAGCTTGAATTTAATTTTTAATGAATTGTTGTCTTCTTTCAGCGTTTTCTATATATCAATGCGAATTTAATTTTAAAGGACTGAATTTATAAATTTTTAAGCTGCTTTTAAAAAGACACTGGTCTATAGCACGTATGAGTAATTTAAATAACGATTTACATAGTTCCGATTTATGTCGCTTTTTTGTTTTGGAAACTATGGTGATGAAAAACATGGGTTTACTGTATTTTTGCTTAGTTGCCAAGAAAAAATAATTACTACTTTTAAGGTGAAATTTTCGAAAGAGCTTGAACAATACATTGAAGTACAGCACAAGTCTGGCTGGATCACATTGGATAAAGTCGTACAAATGAATAACATGACGAACGAATGATAATATCGAAGAGATATAATAGTTGGAACGAAACTTTTTTATATCTGTATAATATTTTAATGGCATTCATTTTTTAAATTTGATTTCCAGAACTTGTCCGCCGTGGATTCGAGTTATATAGTCCATTCGATCAATTTATGACTTTTCCAATAATACGTCAATGAAGATTAAAATATTGTTGTTTCTTGTTAAAAGCTAATTCGTAATACGGACTGAAGTGTTGTAGTGACCAATGCAACAGTCAGGCTAAATCGATTTAAAGCATAATTTGGAAAAATTATTTCGCATTGTATTTAGAAAAGAGAAACCTAAAAATCCTTACAGAAGAGGAAACCAAATGCTCTTATATTTTCTTTTCTAGATATTTTGTTCAGTTTAATTGCTTGACTCTTGAATATATTATTGTAACAATGATTGTAACAAATCCGATGGCATTGGGGTCAAACAAAGTTTATTTTCGGTATATTTTTATGCAACTTTAACAAAAAAATTACGAAAACTTCTAATTTTCCTCTTGAGGTAGAGAAAATAAAAATATTTTTCAAATACTCAATGCATTTCATAATTATTTTCATACAATTTATAGAAATTTGCACAAATTTTTTTTAATATGAAATATTTTGTAGACATTTAGAATTTAAAAAATACAAAAATTATAATTGATTCTCCCATAATAGACACTTTTCTTTTTGCTGGGTCTGACTCTCTGATAAGCGGACGTCAATAGGCACACATATGATGAAGTTCAAAGGAGGCAGGTCTTCGGTTTCAATCATACGTGCAGCTTGTTCAATAGCAATAATCTAAGTCTGAAATATGCTGCCCTGGTTTCGTAATCTGGGGCCGAATTACCGCATACGTGATCGAGTTGCCTTTCGTATCGAATTAAATTTCGTCACGTATCGAATAGACAGATTACAGCATTCGATAGCTGACGTATCGAAATTTTATCAAAATGTACTAGATTTTTTTACAATGGAATAGAATTAAAACATATGTTTAATACATATCGATCTTGGCTGAATGTATTAATAAGAAGAAGAACACATTTTTATCAAAAAATAAAAAACAAAACAAAATTTTCACGGTTTATTTAATTTTGGTGACAACAAATATTTCAAAACGTTAATAAAATTTATTTCAAATAAGGGATGGCTACATTTGTGACATTGTGCTTATCGTCGTCTGATTCTGAAGACGATTATAGCACAGTACGTATTCGTAAAGAAATGAGGGATAAAAGCGATCCAATGTCTCTGTCGACTAATGCGTAAGTAAATTACATTATAAAATTGTATTTTAAAAAATATTTATTATATTTTTTCAGATTTATTAAGCGCTTTAGGCTTTCAAAAGAAGCGTTTCATTTCCTTCTTTCGGAACTGCGTTTCGAAGGCCATATGTCCACCTCCATACCACCAAAGCTGCAGCTGGCTGTAACTTTGTCGCTTCTGGCTAGTGGAAGTTTCCAACATAGTGTTGGAAATGACTACCTGATGGGAATGTGTCAAAGCGCAGTTTGCAAAACAGCGAATAAAGTTTTAAATGAAATAGAAGACAAAATATGCCCAAAGTTCATTAAGTTTCTCCCTAATGAATCATCTTCATGTATGGAATCATTCATGCAAAAATTTAAATTTCCTGGAGGTAAATGTATAATGTTATATTAACGTAATATCTTATTTATCTTTCTTATATGCTTCTTTTGACATTTTAGTGATCGGATGTGTTGATGGTACACATTTTGGACTTCAAAAGCCGTCAGATAATGAGCATATGTTCTTCAACCGAAAGGGATACCATAGCATCAACTCAATGATAGTATGTAAAGTTCCTTAATATGTTAATGTATTCGTAGACGTAAATACATATTTGTGTAATATTATTGTATATGTTTTTAGATTTGTGATCATGAGTACAAAATATTATCTATTAATTCCAAATATGGAGGAGCATCACACGACTCCTTTGTTTGGAAACAGTCTGACGAAAGGCGTTACTTAGAGGAACTGTATAACACTAATAACCTGAGGAATGTTTGGCTTTTGGGTAAATTTTTAATTACAATACTTTATTTGATTATTATTTTCTTGTTTATATATATTATATTATATATCCATTAAATTACTTTTATTTTAGGCGACTCAGGATATCCTATTGAACCCTGGTTGATAACTCCTTATAGAAATCCAGAAGAAGGCTCTGCAGAAACACATTTTAATGAAATACATGCAAAAGGTCGATGTATTATTGAAAGAACAATAGGAATACTAAAAGCTCGATGGAAAATTCTAAGTAATGAAAAAAGAAGTCGTTACACCCCGGAAAAAATGGCCAAGTTTGGGAACGTCTGTGGTGCATTGCATAACTTGTGTATTCACTTTAAAGTTCCTTTGTATATACAAAATATTCCTCAATCTCATACTTCAATTTTAAACCCTAATGTAGCAAATGAGACCCAATTGACACGAATTGGACAAAAAATAAGAGATCAACTAAAATGTTCCCTTAGACGATAAAAATTAAAAAAATTGTTTATATTTTGTACTAATTTTTGTGTATTTAAATAAAAAATTAAAAAAAAAACATTAATAAAATACTTTAAGTATAAAAAAAAAAATCACATTTCAATTCATTTCCACTTTTTGGTTATTAAGTAAGTAAGTAAGTATTTAAATAAAAAATTAAAAAAAAACATTAATAAAATAATAAATTTGTACATTTTGGTAAAATATAAGGTTATTAAGTAAGTAAGTATTTAAATAAAAAATAAAAAAAAAACATTAATAAAATAAAATACTTTAAGTATAAAAAAAATCACATTTCAATTCATTTGTACATTTTGGTTATTAAGTAAGTAAGTAAGTATTTAAATAAAAAATTAAAAAAAAAACATTAATAAAATAATAAATTTGTACATTTTGGTAAAATATAAGGTTATTAAGTAAGTAAGTATTTAAATAAAAAATAAAAAAAAAAACATTAATAAAATAAAATACTTTAAGTATAAAAAAAATCACATTTCAATTCATTTGTACATTTTGGTAAAATATAAAGTTATTAAGTAAGTAAGTATGAAAAATATGCATTTTTTTATTGAAGCTTCTCTAGCTGCAGTTTTTTTATTTTAAGATCCAATTCTTTAATTGCCATATCGATTTTGTGTTCCTCCTCTTTAATATTTAGAGATCTTTCTTTTATTAATACTAAACGATCTAACATTTGGTTTTGTTCGCATTTATACTCTTCCATTCTTTTAGTGTGTGAAGTTAAAAGTGTCAGTATGCGATCAGTCTTTGAGAGTATCTCACTTTGGTAGACTTCCGTGGATTCTACGTGTGAAGATATAATAGATATTTTTGTATCTTTTTTCTTTTCATAAGATCTCGGCTTTTCTTTTTGCACACATTCACCTGTACCATCATTAACATCATTCTCATCTAAAATTGACCCAATACTTTCAGTGAACGAGTAATCAATTTCAGATGCATTTGGTATGTTTGGTTTGCCAAAAGTTTTAACCGACGACAGTCCTTCCACATGAAGGTCAACACCAGTGGCTTGCACGATTTGTTCTTCTGCTGGTGTCAAAATCATCTCCTGGTAAGGTCCGCCTCCGGTTTTTTGTTTCGATGCCTTATTGAACGAAATTTTCTTTTTGGCGTTGAATTTTTGGTCAGCAAAAGCCTAGAATTATATGTATAATTGTTTAATTTATATATGTATTGACACAAGTTTTTTAACATAATAGTTAATATAACCTTTCTCCATAATTTTACGTCCTTTGTTGGTGGACCATATGAATTCAGCTTAAGAGCAAGTTCCTCCCACAATCTTTTGGCTGTTGCCTTTCCTTGGCTGCAATTTGGCAATATGTTTTTCGCCAAATTAGGATGTTCAACCATGTACTGCGCCAAAACATCTTTTTGTTTTAAATTTATTTTATTAATATTTGTCCTACAAAACAATTATAGTTTTATTTTATTTTAAATTTTAAATATAATACCAAACTTACATTTTTATAAATTTTTTGCCCGTACAACTTGTTTGCGTAAAATAAAAATATTTTTCGATAGTACTGAACTGACGAGTAAAATTTAAACAGCTGATACTCGATTAGAACCTCGTTATCGTATGCTATCATCTCAAATTACGATAGTACTTATTCGATAACGAATGTGGTATCCGAATTAGAAAATTTACAAGCAATATTACTCGATCACGTATGCGGTAATTCGGCCCCTGTTCTCCTTTCCGATGAATCAAATAATACGATGGAGTAAGAAGATTTCGATATAGACATGTTATAACGTGGAGTTGCTTCTCAGATGATAGCTTAAAACCAACGAGATTATGAACAAAGAGATGTATTAATGCATATTCCTCACGTATATGGCAAACTGCCACTGAATTGGCAACGCGTTCTTTGTTCTTTGACACTCGTCAAAATTAATACATTATTTTAAATTGTAATCGGCTTAGTCAGCCTACCTTAGACTCATAGAGCATGTATGGCAAATTGTAAAGATAAAACGAGAGCTGACACATTGGAATCAAAACAAACTATATCGAACTACTACTTCCAATGAGAATTTTGCAACAATGTCTTGTAGCTTAAATATTTAAACGAATTTAATTTTTGTTAATTTAATTAATAATTTAATTTAATTTTTGTTAATTTTTTATTAGTATCATATCGAATAATGAAATATCTTTCAAATGTAGTTGCCAATATTACAGTCAATTGTTACGTTTTTACCTTTTAAAAACGTTTGAAATATGAGCTCGTAGATTGCAAATAAAAATAAAAATAAATTTATGTCTAGTTTTAATTAAATTCTTTATTGTTCGCACAATTCTGTGTGCCACTGTTCACAACTTAATGCAAACAACAACAATTAATTTGTTTGTTATTTCTCTTTGAAGTCTTTTGCGTAAACAATAGCAATTACTAGTTAATTTGATCGATAGATCTTTATAACGGAGATCTTCAAACTACGATTATTCTCTTCAAA
This sequence comes from Sarcophaga caerulescens, assembly GCA_927399465.1. Taxonomy (NCBI): domain Eukaryota; kingdom Metazoa; phylum Arthropoda; class Insecta; order Diptera; family Sarcophagidae; genus Sarcophaga; species Sarcophaga caerulescens. Next base: position 69,929,598 of record OV656873.1, read on the forward strand.
ACCACTGCGTCTTCACACAAGACTTACTGAACTTTTACTGACACCGTTGCCTGCTTTGTCTTGCCTTTTATATGCCAACGTAAACAGTCTGATGAATGCTCTTGAAGGCGAATGACTTCGCCTTCTAGAAATCTCTATAAATGTAAACAAGTTGTTTACATTATTGTTGTTTGTGTATTTTGTTTACATTTATTCTTGCAGTGTTTGTTGTTGCATTTTTGTTTACTTGTTTATCACTTTCTTAATCTTTATTTCGTTTTGTTGGTATATTTTTGTTTACTTGTTTATCATGTAAACAAGTTCATTGTTTTTTTTTTTGTTTTTGTAGCTTTTGTTTACAATTTTAATGTTAGTAAGTAAGTAAAACACCATTTCCATTTTTGTAAGGTACTCCACAGTATCTATGAACTTACGCCATTGTAAATAAGCTCCAGAAATCCGCTTGGTTGATTTCATCACTCCTCTTTCTCCTCTACTCCTCTTTCCTTGTCTTTAGTTTACGATTTAACAGCTACTACAATGGTTTGTAATTAATTCCGACGATGGCGGTCTTTCAGACGAAAACCAATTCAATTCCAATTACCTGGCGTTATTCTTCCTGATGAATGCAACGAATGAACAAAAAATATTCAACGCAATATGTGAGTAACCAAAAAATTTTATTTTCCTTCTTGTGTACGAAAATATTGTTGAATATGCCTTTAAAAGCAATTTTGAAAACGAAAGTATGAGAATTTTCGTTTTGTTTCCTTTCCTTGTTTTTCGTAAAAAACAGAGTAAGCAGACATAAATAATCTTTAAGCAGGAAACAAACACTGAAATAAAAAAAAATCAAGAGTATAATTGAAAGTACTAAAAAGGTTTAAAATTGAAGTTATGCAGCTCCCTACTGTAAAAACTAAAGGAAGTTTAAGTAGCTTTTACAAATGCAATTTAAATTAAATATTCAAACTCTTTAATAATACAAGAAGGCGTGAAATAACATGTTAGTGACCTGAAATTGTTTCCCTTTTTTTTGAGATCAATACTCAGGATATAACCCTTAATCATGTAATGTAGCCAAAATAATAAAAGGCACATGACGAACAAAAGCATTTTTACACTATACAAAAAAAAAGCATAGTGCTAAAGGAAATTGTTATGAAAGGACTGCGGGAGCCATTGATTCGCTAGCAAACAGTCGGGCGTGTGGGTTCGGTCCTTCCAGTAACAAAACCCTGTCCATACAGAAGTTTTTATTTATTAAAGACTCCCTATTTTTAGGTATAATTTATGTATTCTAAATGGATTAGCTGACTGTAATGTTATATAAAAGCCCGATTACAGTCATTTGTAACGAGAGCAAACAAAATTTACATACGAAAAGACATATTTTATTGACATAACTAATTTAAAAGCGGTATCTGGTGTTATTGATACGCCTGTCTCAAAACCCGCCACTAACCTTGGCCCTAAGGACGTCATTTTATTAGGACCCCAAATAATCTAATCCACCTAAACTAATACAAAACTACGAAAACACTCTTATACTTCAATTATTCATACATAATGGTTAACTTATAATTTATTCAGAAAACGGAGAAAAAGTTAATAGAATTATATAAGAAAAATAATTAAGTTACTAGAAAATTAAGTGAAAGCATTTTAATATTACAAGCATAACTTAAACTGAATGAGCTTTTCTTTAAATGTATCAGAGATAATGATTATCAACATATAACAATAACCAAAGAAAATAAAGTATAAAGAATGTGCATCTTAATATATTTTGGAATATTTTTCAAAAATATTTCAGGACGCGGGGGGAAAGATAGGAGGGAAGTAAACAGAAACGAAGAGCGTAACAATGCGTTCCTCTCATTCTTTGCTCTCATCACGATGAGATCAAAGACTATAAATATACATATGAAGATGTTGCACTGCCATACATTGTACTGCCAGTGCCAAATTTGTCGATGGCAGTACGGCTACTGCCACTTATTGTACTCAGAGAACTTATTATACTCAGAGAACGTATTGTTCTCTTCTCTAATTTATTCTCATATGCGTGTATACGTGTGTGCTTGTACATTGCCAAATAAAATAATAAACAAACTGAAAGATGTCTTGTTTTCACAAAATGTATGTGCAAATAGCCTGTGGAAAAGAAATATTAAAGTTTGTTTTATTGTAGGGTAAGAATATGTGTTTTATTGTTGTAGAAATGAAACTATATCGATTCGCACCGAAATAAAAAATCCACATTTTGTGTTGACATTTGAAACTGAAAAACTGAAAGATTGTTTTGTAAAAAGTGTGAATTTAAAAATTGTAGTGCATGCTCAAACAAAACGTTTAATAAATATAATATATAATTAAAATCATAAATCATATTTTTAGAAGATATTGATAGGACTGGAAATATATCAGAAAGTACCCATACCCCTGATATAGATGTCGCAGATATATACGATGAAAATAAAGAACATTTTAATGAAGGCACCGATTGTTTTACGTCCAACAATGTGCCAATTGAATTAACATCAAGTCGATATTTTGTTGGTTACATACCTCAACGAATATCTTGCGTTAAATGTCGTGTGGATATAATCAAACCAGCGCAAATTTTGTCATATCCTTCAGAAATGTTCGTTCATGCAAAAAATTATATAAAAGATTCCGAATTTTGAAGTTTGTGCGCTCCATCTGATTTATTTTTTGAAGTTTCCAAAATTCATATGTCTTCGAAAAATTTTTTTTAGAAAATAAATCTATAAAAAACATAAAAACATTTGTAGTTGGCCAATGCGTAAGTTGCACAAAAAATACAATTTATTCCTTTTGGTTTGATGAAAATAACGAATGTTATAAATACAGAATGGAGATGCTTAATTTACTAATTGTTGTTTTACTACGGAAGCATTCCACATTGGAAACATACAAATTCAAATTATCCAGTATGGAAAAAGGTAAAATTTTGAACCATTAAAATGATAAATAAATTTAATAAATACTAAACAAAAAAGCATTCGTTTTATTACAACTTCATTCTATACAAAAATAGACACATACGGTAAATACATACATACATAATTGAATAGTCTAAAAAATAACATTATAATTCGGTGCGAATCGATATAATTTGATTTCTACAACAATAAAACACATATTCTTACCCTACAATAAAACAAACGATAATATTTCTTTTCCACAGGCTATTTGCACATACATTTTGTGAAAACAAAAAATCTTTCAGTTTGTTTATTATTTTATTTTGCAATGTATGTATACATACATGCACACACGTATACACGCATATGAGAATAAATTGCTTAGAGAAAAGAACAATACGTTCTCTAAGTATAATAAGTTCTCTGAGTACAATAAGTGTACTGAGTCTTTTTTGTTTTCTTCCTCTCAGTTAACATGAGAGTGAGAACGACAATTTAGCTTTCCCTGTTACCTACCCCCTCATCATAAAGAAGCACAAAATTTTGTCAATTTTAAATACACTGTGTGCAACATCTTTACATATTTATAGTCTTTGGTCAAACAATAAAAACGATCATACATACATAATCGTACATACACATATACATACGTACGATGAGAGCAACACATTGTTACGCTCTTTGTTTGTGTTTATTTTTCTTCTGTCTTCCCTCCCTCATCAAGAAATGATTTTTAAAAAAGATTTTGGTGAGAGCGGGTCTTACTGGTACATCCCGCCATAAGAAATTTTACTTCTACATGATGCGCATTCTTTATATCCATATTCTTTGCAATAACTCAATTAGCCGATCAATCATGTTCGATCAAACATGTTTGATTGCATTGTCACTGATAAATACAGTAAATATTAGGGTGAAACATAAAATTAGCACTCACCAAACATGCGTGTATTCGAGTTCTGGAAGGCCTTCAAGATTTCGAGGTACCGATGTTGTTGCTGTTGTAGAACTTTCTGGAATTATGGACAACAAAGTTTGTTTAATTTGCTCGTGATAATTATGCTCTAACTAATGCTTACACTTGCAGTTTTTACAATATTTCAATATTATATGTATATATACTTAATTATTCTAACTTTAAACTATTTTTAAAATTAAAAATATAAATTCATGTTATTGTAATTAAATTTAGAAAAAGCTATGTACATTATACAAACAAAACAAAAATTAATAAGATCACAATGAATATGAAAAAGGTTTGATTTAGACATGTTGTGTGATCATTACAACTGTTTTACATCACCACTAAATTATCACAATACATTTTGGTGTTTCTTTTTCTTTTTTTCTATTCTATGTATTCTATGCTAAACAAGTTTTGTAAAAGAGAGTAAGTATACATAAAAAAACAAGATTATGGAAATCGAGAGATTACCATAGTAATGATCGAGTTGTAATGATCGCATGCAAGCCTGTCAGTTATTGTAACAAATGTAAATACTAGAATTAAGGTAGCACTGATAATTCAGATTTAATAAAATTTAACATTTGGAATTGAAAGAATAAAAAAATACTCATATAAAAGAAATTTAACAACAGAATTTCTAGAAACAATGATGATGATTAATATGAAATATTATTTATAAAATTATTTTAGAAAAATATCTTATTTTAGAAAAATATAATTATCATGAAAAGTTTAAATAATAAAGTAAGCATGTTGTAGAGAGCTAAAACTGTTACATAACGGTTTACTGCACCAAATTACAGTTTGTTTTTCGGCTCATATAGTTCGAATTCAGTTGAAGAAAAAATAGAATTAAGTAGAATAAAATATAATAAAATAGAACTCCCGTGACCTGTTAAAAAAAACAAATGTGTCAATGCCTATAGAAATTTTTTTGATCTTTTCTTTTTTTTTTTTCTGGGTATTTACCTCCTCATTAGGATGTCCCGAGTATAATCTAACCACCAGGAAAATCCAAAAAATAATCACACCAACAATCACCAAGAAAGACCTGGCCAATGGCCAATAATTGAAATTTTGTACACTACACTTCACAAGAAAACTTTAGGTTATTTTACAATATTCTATAATATTCATGTCACTTTATTTAATTCACTATACTACACCTCTTTTTCAATATTTGCAGGATCAACAGACAAGATAAAAAAAAATTTTCCGCACTCACTTTTTCTTTTTCTTTAAATAATTAATTATTTTGCTACACTTTCTGTATATTAAGCTCAGAGTTTCGATCAAAATGAACGAGTTGTTCAATCTTCGTTGTTAAGAAACCTCGCTTAGCAATCAGAAAAAGGGTGGAATGGGAAAACATGTATAAATTAAACTTTAGTGCTTGTTTAAGCTCTTGACAATCAAAAAATATAAAACATGATTGTCACTATAACCAACATACCAAATGTAAATTCGGTGGACTGTACGAGTATATAGGTAAAACAAGAGACCAAACAAAAAAACACAAATTGCTGATGCAAATTTTTCGGACACTAAGAAAAAGGAACAAAAAAATTAGAAAAATTCCAACACTAATTGACGCAAAAGAGCACTTTCCTTTATTTTTTGTCTGTATATTAGACTTTTACACTCTTCTTTCAATGTATAATTGCTGAGCTTAGTTTCTGGGAAAACTTATCCAATAAAGTAAAATTCACATCAGTCACTCGGTTTCTTTTTATGTATATTTATTGGTACAAAATTACAGCATTTTTTTTAATATTTATTTATTTAAGGCCCCAACACAATAAGGTTATATAGGCCATTTTTTAAATATTTTCATTAGATATTACTCTACAATATATATGAGCATATGTATAGACGATTGAACACTTAATTAAGAAAATATCACTATTTGAATTTGCAAATTTTTAACAAAGTATTACAAAAAAATAATTGCACAAATTTTTAGATTTTTTAGCAAATTACTGGCATCACAATTAAAGTTAATATTTTTTTAACAAATTAGACAAACAAATTAGGTTGCATTCTTCTGGATGTTATAAAAGCGAATATTAATTTTCTAAACGAAATGAAATCAAATAAGGAACATCAAAAGTCAAATAACTAGTTAATGGCACCGCAACCAAACTCGAAAATGTACGCGTCCCGATCGTACTAATTACGCGATACGCACCTTATAATTTGAAGGTTACTCTAAAAAATTGTTGTTTGGTGTCGCAAAAATCCAAAAAAATAAGGTTCCAAAAATTCAAAATCGATGGGATGACAAAAAACCAGTTCCAAGATCCGGTTCGATTGGACCACTGTACTGTACTAATCAAATTTCCTCCGCTAAATGTTCGAACATTTACATTCGCATTATTAAAAAAAAATGAATATTATGAAAATCTTTTTATATTTACTTTCCGGAAAAATCATATAGGATCTAGTAAATATGTATTTATGTTGGTTTGCTTATGACCTTATAAACATTTGATTGGCTACATGTTCCTGCGTGCTAGCAACATGTTGACACGATCGATTATGAAGCTTTTGTGCAATCAAACAGCTTATGTTCCTGCTAACATAAATATAACCAAAAGGTGTTACAGTGGTTCGAATGTCTTAGACGAGTGTCAGAATAATTAAATTCAGATTATTTCTTTCCTAAACCGTACACTACAATCATGCAGTGCATTGTGTTGTAATACAAGAAATATAGTTTATGGGAGAAAGGCAATGTACGACAATGTTTTTTTGACCAGTGTAAATACCTTCCTCACTTTTTTTTCGAGAATAGGTTTTTAGTTATAATTTTCACTTTCTCTTTTCTATTGTGAGTAATCATATATTCATATTCGCCATGTTCTAGTAGGTAGTGTGTTGTCTTATTAGACGTGTGGCCTAGGGTCAAACACCAGGTCAAACCTCTCCAACAAAACAAAATATCAAAACAAATTTTCTTCGGCGACTTCCTTCTCAAAAATCTGCCGATCGGAATCGACTTTAAGCGGTAGGTCCTGCCTCGTAATTCTGTGAGGGTTGTAATGACTAATTATGTATGTATGTGTAAGTACACACATATAATGTCAGGCAAACAATCAGGCAATCAAAAACCTCTCAAGTGTCTGATGGGAATCGAATCCCCTGCCTCGGTACTTGAAGTTTAGCACGCTACTAACTAGGCCATCGGGGCACCCAATTTTGATAATCAAACAACTTGATTAACCATTTTATGGTATCAAGACTGCGTGTGTTATTTAGATTGCTACACTGTCTACATCTTGCTATCGAATCTATTAAAATCTGCCTACTTAGCTTAGCTTTATTTGTTAAAAAAGAAAACCTTAATGCTGCTTCTGATAAGGAAATATTTTGCATACTTTCTCTTCTTTACTTGCCTCTTTAATCACTTTCTGTTTGAAATGATCAAATGATTGGATAGTGTGGATATACACGTGCTTAATTCACAAAGTAAACGAAGCTCTCTTATATAAGCTCTTTTAGCTTTGTTAAAAATAAAAGAAAAAAAGAAAAATACAAATGCAAAAAAAATTATTGTGGATATTTCGGTAAAATGAACTCTGCACATACAGCATACGCATGAGTACCTTTAAATGATCCATGAAATTAAATATCACTCATACGTCAAAGCATTGTTATTCAATACAAATAACCGTATATGGTCCATTCGTTTTTAGATCGTCCAATTTTTAGTTTTTGGCCGATTAAAACAATATTTAATCATATAAACACTATATGTGTTAGGGTTCCATGAAGTCCCTTGCAAAATGAATAAAAAAAATAAAACCTCATTTTTAGAAATATGTATTTAAGAAAGTATTACACCACTGTCCGAATATATGCATTTTATCCTTCCAAGCTTGTGCCATTTCGTTAATATAGAAATTTAGACCCGCCCAGGTAAGTGGAATACCAATTTCGAACCAAGCAGAACAACTTATTTATATAAAAAGTATGGAAAAAGGTTGTGATTTTTTTAGAAAGATCTTAAAACTTATTGTAGAAATATGGTGAATATAATAGACGCAGGTACACATGCGAATCCTGATCTCGGAAATTCTCGCTCGGTTGATGTCATCTTACTAATTTGCTTTTTATCTTTTCCAGAAAGTAGCTTTAAGGGCACCACTGACATTTGGACAAAAGAATTCTGGATGAAATTTCTACTTGTTTTCATACCTTGTTACAGAACGTTGTGCATGCTGTAAGTGAGCTGGAGAAATAATAAAGAATTCGTGTATTACGATTATCTTTACAAAGTTTTATCATACAAGCCTAAGGCATTTAAAATTCCAGGTACGTTCTCTTTATTTTTGTAAAGATCGCCGGTTAAAATTTTATGTTATAATCAAACAAAAGCTGGATTCGATATACACAACCAAATGTGTTCGTTAACATCATGTTCAAGAATATCCTGCATGTGGCAATATTTTAAGAGATAGGCACCATTGCTTTTAAAAATTCATATATGATTTTATTTATTTTATTTTTATTTATTTATTTATTATAATTGACATAACACAACAAGATATAGATCTTATAAGTGACAGTGCTATGTTTAGAAGCAAAATATATAAAAAATTAACATTGATTGAATACAACAAATTAAGTAAAAAATACAAAATTAAAATAATTAATATTAAGTTTAAATATAAAGACAAATATAATATAAAGGAATTAAAAAAACTAGCAATACTGTAGAAGTAAATAAAAGATCTGAAAAATCAGTCTAAAAAAGTAGGAATCAAAATATAACCGATCTAAACCTAAAAATAATATCACAAATCGTAAAAAATTTTACTTATGAAAATAACTTAACGAACTCCTTTTTGAACGCATTTGCATTGCCTTGATTTTGAATGTACTTTGGTAGGGCATTTCAAAGACTTGTAGTGTGTATTAAAAACTGTCGCGAAGACAGACGAGTCTTGAATCGTTGCTGAATAATCTTCATACCCCGGCTGTTTCGAGTAAATTATTTTATGAAATAGAATAAGGCATTTAATTTTCAAAATATTATCAAATTTTATACTAAGTATCTGGTAATCTAAATGATAAATATGATCACGAAGCCGTTTACGAAAGACATATCTAGCCATGTTGTTATATTCTAAGTTAAGTTTTCGATTGTCATCATAATCGCAGTTTGCGAAGATTTCACACCCATGTAAAAGTACCTGAATTAAATTCGTTTTAGCAAGTTGCATACGAATGGCAAAAGGAGTTGAATCTATGACAGCCCACAAATTTCGAAGCATGCTATAAATGCTGCCGACAACGACATTTATTTATATGGCTAGACCACCATAATTTATCATTAAAGATAATACCCAGATTCGGTGAAAACTTGACAAAGTCAATTTTATTTATTTATTTTATAATACATTTAGACTTAGAAGGATTGATGCATAGTCCATTAGCTGAGGCCTAGCTGTCAATCTTTACTAAATCATGATTAATATAATCTAAACAAGAATTAATATTCTCTTTAGGAGTACTAAGGAGAATGCTGTACATCATCAGCATACATATGAACATTACAGTTAACCAAAACATCCGGTAGATCATTTATATACATACAAAACAACAGAGGACCAAGTATTGACCCCTGGGTCAATACAACACCTCGATCTGAAATATTGCCATTAAAATTAACATTTTGTAGTGTGTTTATTAAATAAGAATAAATACAAATTAGAAAAATCAAACCATTTCTGGAGCTTTTTCAATAGAACATTGTGATCCACTGTATCAAAAGCCTTGGTGTGATTAAGCAGAACTACACTATTTTCATCTAGTTCCGACCTAAGGTCCTCAACTACATTTATCAGAGCGGTAGTACAACTTCTACCTTTCATGAATCCCGACTGACTAACAGTTAAGTAATTGAGTTTCACCAGATAATCATTGATTTGTCTGTCTATAATGTTATGGATAAATGGATAAAAAAGGTAGGATAGCAATTGGCATTTATTACCACAATAAAATTTCTGTTAATGAAGGCCTTTCAGTATCTGATCAACTTATCTTATCTCTGACAACAAATTGGTTACAAGACGGGATTGAAGCTATTGCCTTTCGAAATCATTGCTCGACAACATTCATAAAATATAGTTGCTGTTTCATCCAAAAATGGTTGTAATGACAGTGGAGATCAGTATGTTTCAAAAAAGAGACCGTATATCCGGTTATATGCAAGGATTTCATTTTTTAAGTAAAAGAAAATGGTTGTCTTAATTGATTCTTATTTAATATTATATTATTATTTAATCAACAACAAGGCTAATATTTACTTATAACCTTTCCATCAGGATTATGACCTAGCTTCTCACACCACTTATGTTGTGTGCTTTAATTTTATGTATAAGTAACGGATTGTTATTCTTAGCTTTTCCATCTTTCGTCATCTTTCTATGTAATTTTTCTATTCAAATATGTTCTTTGTTTGTTCCTATTCTTGTAATTTCTTTCTTATTATTTTACTGTTGCTTATTATTTTCTTTTTTCTACAATAAACACTCAATTTTTACTTCATCCATACAACAATATTATGACTTGAATATGAATTTAATATCCCTATCGATGCCTAAATATTTAATATGAATATGTTTCATTATGCTTTAAAAAATTTTAAATTTTACTTCCATTTGACAAAATTTTTCAACAACACTTTAATGCACCATACATGCATGCCTGTGTTTGATTGCATTTCTAAACACAATCGTACATGCATGTCCATAAACATATTTTTTTGCATGATTTCATGCTAAATGTCAGAAAGTGTCTACATTTCGTTTTCCTTTGGTTGACCAAAACATATTATATTTTACAAAAAATATTTCCGTACGCAGACACATGTTTCTATATTGTATTCCTCTCTTCTCTCTTTCTAAACAACATTTAACCATAATTTGGAGGCATGTTATGGACATGCTACTATACGTAACATTATTGAAATATATTGAAACACGATTGTTGGCGGTGTCATTTGAGAAAATCGTCTCTTAGCCGCGATAAACACATTGATTTTATCAAAATATGGGGGATCATGTCAATCGCATAAAAATCTGGGTATGGTATCTATTGTTACGTGTTTACCCTTTTAAAAGCGTTTAAAATATGAGTTCGTAGATTGCAAATAAAAATATAAATAAATTTGTCTTTAGGTAAATTCTTTATTGTTTGCACAATTCTGTGTGCCACTGTTCACGTCTTGATGTAAACAACAACAATTTACTTTGTTTGTTATTTTTCTTTACACTCTCTTTTTCGTAAACACTAACAATTGTTCGGCAGGTTTTTATAGCGGGGATCTTCAAAACACGATTATTCCCTTCACATGCAACATCTCTTCTCACAAGACTGCCTGAATTTTTACTGACCCGATGCCTGATTTGCCTTGCCTTTTATATCGCATGGTAAACAGTTTGATGAACGTTCTTCGCGAAATCTCCATAAATGTAAAGATGTTGCTGTTGTTGCTATATTTTTTGTTTATTTGTTGATCATGTAATCAAGTCCATTGTTTTTGTTTTTGTAGCTTTTGTTTATCATTTTAATTTTAAGCGATGTAACACCATTTCTATTTTCGTAATTTCATAATATTTTTAAAGGCATGGCTATCTGCATTGAGCGTTACTACAGCTTTGGTGGAATAGCTTGTGATAATTCGAAAATTCAAAAATACAAAAAATGTAGGAAACTGAAATAATATGAAATAAGGAAATGGATAGCACACGATATGAGGAGAACTATACAGACTGTTCTAGAAGGTTAGAAGGTTTGTTAGGTAGGTTCGTTATGTTTTCAAATTGCCGCAATAAATAAAATTCTGAATTTGATTTGAATTTTTGATTTGAAAGAATGCGCTGGTGTATCATGGAAACGTTCTAAATTTTAGAATGCCCCTTGGAATGTTCGGAACGTGCCTGTGATTTCCATGCAAAAAAATGTGGTTGTGGTTGTTTTAATTTATATGTATAAGGGCAGGTAGGTAGATAGCTTTGATAACGTATACCATGTGAATCTTACCCGGCGGTCATGTGACTCATTGTGATCGTCCTAAAGTTACAAAACAATAATGTAAATGGATTAGGATAAATGATGAAGAAAGAGTTAATTAGTATACCAAGCATAACTTGCCACGCAAACGTATCTGGAACGTAAACGAAACAGGGATGTAGTGACTTTTTAGAACAAGCACCATACTCTTCCGGTTACCGGCATTACATGCATGAGCTCAGAATATGAGTTTGTCCTTTTTATAGAGGATGCTGCGCCCGCTTAGAAATAAGCGTGAAATTTATCTGGGCGGATTTAAGTGCACTATACCACATTGCCTTCAGATAGTATACCATATTGCCTCCACATTTTGATCAATCGCTTTTGATGAATCTTGCAATGCTTTTCTAAAAATCTTTGAAAATGTAGGTTCTTCGCAAGTGATTTCTAGCAATCCTCATATATTGTGAGGACAGTGAGCGTCAAAAGTAACCAGCAAATAGAAATTTTTTCACTTGAGGCGAGAGCACGAAGAAATTTTACAATATATCTACATTTTTAACATTTGACAATGAAACTATCCTAAATTTCATAAAAATAGTGGTAACTTTTTGGATGTAAATTTTTTTAATTGTACAATGTCTTTTGAAGCTGTCTTTTGAACAAAACCTAAAAATTTTGAGATTAAAAAACAACTTGGTATACAACATTAGCTGTACTTACTCTACATCATCAACATTGAACCCCTCCTAGGAAATATGTTTGTTTGTGTTTTTTTTTATCAAAACAATTTTGAAATGTTTAAAGTTTAATAAATCTGACTCATTCATGGATAATGAATGAAACCCACTTTTTTACTTTTTACTAAATAACGCAACATATTCAAGTTTCGACTACTGTCCTCTGGCAGGTACCTGTACTCTGGAGCAGTTCATGGGCACGAAAATCGAAAGATGATGGAAAGGTCATAGTATACGAAATGTAGTACATACATTGTAGGGCCGAACACAATCGGCTCTAATCGAATATAACATTCTCCTTTGTTTTCCAATTTGTTTACTTTGTTTTAAAATACATACACTTAGTCACTGAAAATTGCAACAAAAAAATATAAATAATTGTAGCAAAATATGAATCAGTTTGAAATGCTGCCACTTTCAAATCTGTTCTGAAGAATGGCATAAGTACGAAATATTTTGTTTAAATTTTATTTGCACTTCACATGCATAAATTAAAGAAATATAAGCCCGACAAATATAATATATGCACATATGTCTTGCACACAGACGCATAAACTAAAACGGACAGCAATGTGTTAGTGCACGTGGTTTTAGACATAGACATATAAGCGGATATAGGCTTACGGATGTATGTAAATGCTTGTCCTGGTGGGTTATCTTAGAATTCTGTTCGTATTTTTGGTTAATTTGTATTTAAATAGAGTGAAAGATACAGTGTTTTACTTAATAGTTTAGCGCAGTTAAAGTTTACGTAACCAAAATGTATTCGAGTTGACAGATTATTAGGGATTTATTCTTTAAATAGACATTAACAATAACATGTATAAGTATTATTCAAAAATTTTCAATTCTACCACGTCTTCACTGTTATGATGACTAGGATGGAATATTTTTTGGCATTTATAATGCCCACATGTTCGCCCGTATGTTGATTCTTTTTTTAATGAATCACATTCATTTAACATGTGCATAAATTTCTAACCAAAATAAACAGCAAAACAACAGCGGCAGTCATCTGCTTAATGTACATGATGTTTGAAGTTGAAGTCCCTTTCACAAATATTTCAATTATGATGTAAACAAATATTTTGGGGAGTCAAAAGTTGAGGATTTGTTTAAGAATTTATTTCTTTATTTTAATAATATTTTAATATTTTCTATTTCCAAAATATTATAAAATATTAGAAGCTCATGGTGCGCAACAAACAGTCCTAAAAAGCCTTTTACATTTAATCCTTTTTTGTGAAATCCCTTTGTTTGTTTCAATCTATATGTTGAACACACTCACCACGAATTTTTGAAATAGGTTCCACTAAGAATATCGACCATATTCTCTCATATAGTCATAGTCTCTCAAAAATTCTGTCGTTCGAAATGGACTTTAAACTGTAGGTACCGCCCCGCATGTTTGTAATTAACACACACAACATAAGTGGGATGAGAAACTAGACTAAAGGCGACATTTATTAATTTATTTTTCAATACATTTACAAATTATACAATACGATAAGAATATAACATTAATAATAAAATACTTAAAATCAGTAAATCTCTATCACTCTATTTAATTAATCTCGAAACTTGTTTATTAATACTTTGTTCTAATTATAAATTCATTATAATGTATACACATTTTATAATATACTAGCAGATTGTACCCGGCGTTACGCGGGTTATGTAGTTTGGATTAGTTTAAAAAATTAAAAAAAATTATTGGTTTTGAAACCGGTTTCTTAAAAAATGCAATTTTTCAAATTATTCGGAAACCGGTTTAACAAACAACCCAGTTTTTTGAATACTCTAAGTCCTAAATATAAATGAACTCAATTTGCCCGTTTTTCGCCCCTTTCCCCATTTTTGGACCCCTTTTGGTTCAACTTTTGAAACGGAACACCTCCAATAGCTATTTGGGAAACTTAACCAAGCTAAATCGTAAAAAATACCTTTAAAACAGATAAAATACAGCATTTATGCATAAAGTACTAATTTTTGCCCATTTTTTCTCCCTTCTGACCCATTTTTTCGCCCTTTGGGTCAAAATTTTGAAAAGATTTATTGCCTATAACCTGCACCGACAAAAGTTCGATCAATATCCCAAATTTCAAGAAAATCGGTCCAGGCGTTCAGGCGTGATTGGCTATACACTCAATTTGCCCGTTTTTGGCCCCTTTCCCCCTTTTTGGACCCCTTTTGGTTCAACTTTTGAAACGGAACACCTCCAATAGCTATTTGGGAAACTTAACCAAGCTAAATCGTAAAAAATTACCTATAAAACAGATAAAATACAGATTTTATGCATAAAAGTACTAATTTTTGCCCATTTTCCTTTGTCCCATTTTTTTCCCCCTTTTGGTCAAAATTTTGAAAAGATTTATAGCCTATAACCTGCACCGACAATGGCTCGATGTATATCCCAAATTTCAAGAAAATCGGTCCAGGCGTTCAGACGTGATTGGCTAACAAACAAACCAACAAACAAACAAACAAAAAAACAGACTTACAGAAAGATTTATAATATATATTAGGATTGATTGCTTTATAAGTATGTTTATTTATTACATCTATTTAGCTGAAGGCCCTAGTTGCTATTGCTCCATTATAATTAGCTTATAATTTTAATTGTAAGTTAATTCTAAATAAATAAATTAAACAATAATAATTACGAGCTGATAGTTTATCATTTAATAAGAATGTAAAATATGTCTACATTAAGACACGGACATAAACAGACTATAACGGACACAGAGTAAAATGTATAGAAACTTTAAAAATAAAATAAAACTAGATACCCCGTGCGAATATTTCGCACCGTTAGTTGTCATTTTTGTAACATAAAATGAAAATAATTAATAGAAATTTTATTAAAAGTATTTTATTAAAAAAAAAAACAAAATTTTGTAAAATATAGATTAACTTTTGTTTCTTTAAATTTATTATGTTTTTGAAATTAACTTTATAACTTTTAATTACCTTTAAATTTTCACTTTTATATTAATTTAAAAACCTA
Organism: Sarcophaga caerulescens; assembly: GCA_927399465.1. Classification (NCBI taxonomy): domain Eukaryota; kingdom Metazoa; phylum Arthropoda; class Insecta; order Diptera; family Sarcophagidae; genus Sarcophaga; species Sarcophaga caerulescens. The sequence continues at coordinate 69,945,261 of OV656873.1, forward strand.
TATGCCAATAAAATAAAACTTGTTCTTGTTGTATTGAATTACTATAAATAAATAAATAAAAATATTAGAAATCATAATATATCATACATATTTACGTACATACTTACATATGTTTAAATGCTTTTATAGTACTTCTTTGAATACAATATTAGAGGTAATGACATGATCATCTTTAACTTTTTGCCCGTACGAATCCTTAATGCAAACAAAAATATCTTGAAACGTACGCACTCGAGAAAAAGCCACGTATAACTGCCCATGTGAAAAGACCGGTTCTGGTAAATACAATCCTACCTTTTGAAGGGTTTGACCTTGTGCTTTGTTTATCGTCATAGCAAAAGCAACTTTCACAGGGAATTGTTTTCGTGTCATTCGGAAAGGCACAGTTGGATCAGAAGGTGTAAGGTTGATTCGGGGTATGAGTACAGTTTTATCAGTATGAATAATTTTTGTTGATATGATATGCTCTCCCAAGTTTGTTACGATTAGCCTGGTACCATTTATTAACCCCTGTTTAGCATTAAGATTTCTGATTAACATTATAATTGCATTTGTCTTTAAAATCAGTTTATGAGGTGGTAAACCCGATGGATTTAAAGAGTTTAAAAATTCTGTTGGATACAATTGAGCATTGTCAATTTCCTCCTGTTGAACACAATCTGAACTAAAATAAATTTGTTCCTCTCCAAGTAGCAAATTGGAAACAATGTGTTCATTTATTTTTATACAGTCATCGTTTTTTGGACTTAAAATTGACGTTGAATAAAATTGGGAAATATTTTGTTCATTGATTTCTTCGACGTTAAAAATTGCCGAAATAAATGTATCATAACTGCAATAACAATGCTTCGGGATTTTAATTGCTTCATTATTGTAGGTCGTTTGGGCTTCCAAATCACCGTTACCCAGTTGTAGCAACCATTCAGTAAAAGGGGGATCATTAGTTCTCATATTTTGAGTCAACTTATGAATTTTAACTTGGGACCATAAAGGCGATCTCTTTACTGTATTTTCAACAATGGTTGTTCTGTTGGCGTGTCGGACAACGGGCAACACCTGTCGAAAATCTCCACCAAAAAGAATTATTTTTCCTCCATAAGGAAGTTTATTATTCATAATGTCCTTTAACAGACGATCGACAACGCTTAATGCATGTTTTGGCACCATTGAAATTTCATCCCAAATAATGAGGTCTGTTTTAAAAAGAAGTTTTGCATCCTTTGTGTGAGTGCGAATTGATGAGACCGAGGTGTCTAAGACAGGTACAGGTATTTTAAAAACCGAGTGTGATGTTCGTCCCCCCGGTAAGAGATTGGCTGCAATGCCGGTCCATGCAACTGGTGTAACAATTTTGTTTTCTGCTCGTAAAATGTGGCATATGGTTTTGTAAAGAAATGTTTTACCGGAGCCACCTGGTCCATCAATGAAATAACAATTTTTATTTTTATTTCTTACCGCATGCAAAACTTCCTCAACTACTGCCTTCTGTTCCGTGTTTAATTTTTCAAAAGCTACTTTACCGTTTAAACTTTCTTCTTTGACGTTGTAGGTTTCATATATGAGTTGTGCGACGGTGGGTACAGGTGTCGGCAATTTGAATTGTTCGCAAGATCTACTATGACATCTGAAAATATTTTCTAATTCTTGAAGTGTAAGGTTGTAAGCTTCAGGTTTCGTGTGTTATCTTTGAAAATCTTCTGAAAGGGCGTCTCGAAATTTTATTCACAACTCTAGTATATTTGCTGGAGAGCAGAATATACAAATTATAGCATAAAGCCATTTTTTAATTGCTTGGGCATTTTATGATTTAAAGCTTCATGCAGACAATCTTTCCATTCGGCATCGTTAATAACTAAATGTAATTTTTCTGCAGCTTCTTGAAATGTGTTGCACAGAAATCCATTAACTGAACGTAAATCTTCAAACGATTGCGGTCCCTTAACATGCAGAAGAAGTACACGTAAATAATATTTTTCGATGTCGGCTGGATTAACAGTGTAGATCCGCCCAAAGCATTTGACATTTTTTTTTCGAATATTCCATTTGACCACAAAAAATGTTCAGGAATTTCATGGTAAAGGTAATTACGGGCAATAACGTTTTCACTGCACAACTTAAAAAACGCCATTAGTTTGGACATTCTATCACGATTAGCAGCAGCTTCGCATCCAGCTTGAAAGTATACCATATCCTCTTCTGGTAAGTGAACTGGAAGTCTTTCAATCGTATGTGATCGGTGGAAAAGTTTTCGTTCGTGTAATCGCCACATGGCCTCTGGTGGACTTACATAACGACAGTTCAAATAAATGTCAACTTCATCAATAACATATTGTTGTTGGCCTTCGGAACCTAAATGTAATCGAAGAGCTGCACAGTCATGTCCTTTATACACGTATTTGTACAAATACTTGACAGATTTAATCGAAGAGCAATGCTCGAGATTTATGTGGGATCGATATTTTCTACTAAGAAATCTAGAATATGGTACAATCCACCTATTATCAACAGTATATGTTCGGACTGTCATTGTTCTTCCATCATCACGTCGCCTATACATTGGATAGCCATCAACATTTAAATTTGTTTCTTCTCTAAAATCTTTTGGATAATTTTTAATACATTTTTGTTGTTCCATGCATGGACTATTTGGATTTATTGTACCACATGGGCCGTGTACCATGCATTCCAGAATAACTTGAAAAAGTTGAGGATCGGTAGTCTTGTCTGGAATTTCTGCACAAATTAATGAATCTACGTCTTCAACTGAACGTAATTTATCCTTATTAGACAAAATAAGCAGCATGTGTGCATGGGGAAGACCTCTTTTTTGAAATTCAATAACACAAACATAACCAATAACGACACCCAGTACATGTTTTTTTAAAACATCTTCTAATAACGATTGTAATTTTAAATGAAAAACTCTAGACACTAAATCCGGTCTATGTTTAACTTTTTCATATGGTTTCAATTGAGACGTTATTTCATTCCACTTGGGGTTGCAAGTTATTGTAAGGAATAAGTCAGGTTTTCCCAGGCGGGCAACAATAGCCATTGCGTCTTGATAATTTTGAAGCATGTTACGGGGACTACCAATATAAGATGAAGGGAGAACAACAGGAACTCCACCAACAGCTCCTCTTTGTTCAGCATCAGAGTTAAGAAAATCGATCAGACCTTTGTAACTATCAGCTCTTAGCTCCTGTTGATGCGCTCTAACGAATGCCAACCTTGAACCCTCTACTTTAACATAACTGTCAACAATATATTGTTGAAATAATTTCCCGGAAGCATGAAGTAAATTGAAATCGTCTCTAACAGCTAAGCGATAGCAGTAGTATTGTAATTGTGTTGTGACTGTTCTACAGGCAGTTCGATGAACTTCAACATGTGGCTGACCAACAGTCCATCCAGTATCACCACATGGGAATAGCAACGGATAGCACAATGGATCACAATGAGGATTAAGATAAGATATTTTATTCAGTGAACCAGTTGCTTTTGTATACATAACAAAATCAATATTGTTTGGTGGAGTTCCGTCATTCGTTACAAAAACAGCAGCAACTTCACTGATTGTGGGTTCATTCGATCTTCCAGGATGAAATGCGTTGGTGGTAGTAAATTGTAAAGTCATATTTGGTATAGTTTGATCCAAATCTTTTACATATTTAAACAACTGTGCGTAAGGATTATATGTATTTAGCATTGTTTGTAATGTTGTCATTATTTCTTTGCAGCAGTTTTTATTCGTTTTATTCAGTAGACGATGTTGTAATGCAGTATCAAAATCTAAAATGAAAAGTCCTGCATATGAAGGTTCAACTCCGGAAGGTGGTTGTAAGCTTCCTATCATATGATACAGCTGTCCATGTAATTTAAAACAATACGGACCTCTACCAGAAAAGTCAACTGATTTCATTTGAATAGAAGCAAATGCCAGAGCATTGTTAAACTTCCTAATATTTTCTAGATAATTCTTGGTAAAAATATCATTTTGCTCTATGAGGTTTCGAAGTTCTTCACAAACTCTAATGGGCTCTATGCTAATCTTTCCCTTGTGGCAACATATTGTAGATGAATTATCAGTAAACTCCCCTGTATACAACCTTGCAGAGCAATAAACGCACTTTTTATCCATACTACCAACACAATGTGTTTGAACTTCATTATCTTTAGGGAAAAAACGGGCAAGACAATATGTTTTTGGAAGTTTATCTAATCTTATTTTCGTATTGATTTTTTGTTCGAGATGAAGCAAGTAATTTGACGACACAAAGTTATTACCTTGTGCTAATTGTTGTCGGTGATTGTTAAATGTGTCTTGTCTTCGTTGGCGCTGAGTTTCACTGTCTTGCAATAGTAGAATTCCTCTCTGCTCGTCACTTATGGAATTTCTTAATCTGCGCTCTGTGATACGTTCCAATGTTCTAGTCCTTCTTCCAGGAGGTCTACCTCTTGGTCTGCCCGTCATTATAAAAACTTAATGTACAAATATACCTAAAATAGTTTTTTGTCAAAATGCTATTTTTAATATAATAATTAATATACATATATGTGTACGTATATCATATACTTTATTATATAACTTACAGTCAGAAAATTGACAAAAAATTTTTTGCGATTAAGACAAAATCTGGTTTTGGAAATGCTATAAGGTAATAAAATAGTAAAAATTAAGAACTAAATAGAAAAAGATGTTTTAATTCAATTACTTGTTTTAATCTAAATGCACGTTATTTATATTCTTACGTTGCACGTTAATTTCATTTTAACTGTTAAATATCAGCTGACACTATATATATGTATATATTAAAAGACACCGTATTACTACACTTCATAAAACAAATAATGCCGTGACAATAACGACATTACCAAAATGGCTTTTACATTTTTATATATTATGTGGAATAGCTTTACAATTAAGCGACCCTGTTTATCGCACTTGATCTAACAACTACTGCCAAGTATTGCCAAAACAGCTTTTTACAACTTAATATGCATATTATATATAACTGACTTGGTAATAAACGGCATTATAGTAAATAGCGGCATTACCAGAATGGATTTTAATACATACCATATTATGTAGAACTGCATTACTATTAAGCGACCCTGTATTAGTACACACTTGAACAAAAACATATTTATAATCATAATGACAACCAGTGTTGCCAAATTTTTTTCAAAATTTCCCGCCAAATTGGGCTTTAAAAATCGCCAGAAATCGCTAAAATAAATTTTTAAACCGTCAGAAACCCGTCAAATAAATAGTTTGAAAATTTTAAATTAACGTTAAATAAAATAAAATGTAAATAATTACACATATTTTTTATTGAATTGTTTTTTAATTATGTTTAGTGGTTTACAAACAAAATTAGGTATGTTCAAAAATATAGTGCCAGTCTTCTGCATTTTGTTTAAAAGTGGTCATTGCGCCTACTTCTTTTATAACACAATTTGGAAATTCATAATCAAAACAACATTTGTTATCAAGTTTGAGACCGTATCTGTAATTAAAATTAAATTCGTTTACAAAAAATTACATTTCAAAAATGTATTAAATCAATATTTAAAAATTTAATTGAATAAAAATAAGAAACCACAAAATTCAATAAATTGCATTTTACAACTTTTTAAAGTAATTATGTAATTGATTTAATTTTTCCATTTTCCTTTAATCATTGGAAAGATTTAGAAATATATATATTTTTTAATTTAGAATTTAGCTTTTTGAGACTTTTTAAAATATTTTAATAAAAAAATTTATATAAATTTAAATTTCTGCGTTAAAAGTAAATTTACCTTACTCGAAGCACATGGTTTTATCACGGGGCACTGCGAGATTAGGTCGCTGACGGGGATCTGAAACAGATCCCAGCCGGACTATTGCAGGGCATGTTGCGATGAGGAGGAGTTGGAGACTATCAAACACCTCCTCTGTAACTGCCCAGCCCTTGGTAGGTTGAGGTTGAGGACACTTGGCAGGGCCTTCTTTGAGAGCTTAAATTCTGTGTCGAGAGCCGACATCAAGGCTCTCCACAGATTCATTAGTAGCTTGGGTTGGTTGAGAGGTGTTAGGGCTTCATCAGTGTAGTCGCGCTCTCCACCTTTGTTTTGTTGTGTCTGTTTCTGTGTGATTCTCCGCTTCCCATTCCCCCCCTTTCCTACATACTCTCCTTTCATCCTATTCCCTCTATTATCCCTCCCTCTTTAAGGACGTTGTACAATGGGGCAATTCGACCTCCGGGTACTGTACTTGTCTTAACTGACAAGTACACGTCCTCTGACCTAACCTAACCTACTCGAAGCACATCATTGACTGTACTGGTTTTTAGCCTGTTTCGTAGTTTGGTTTTAACTATGTTGAGTTGGCTAAACACTCTTTCAACGTCTGCATTAGACCACGAAGGTGACAAAACGGCCAATGCGAATTCTGCTAATTCTTTGAAGGGGTTATTCCCAGCAGTGTCTTTGTGTTTATAAACTTCAGTCCAAAAGTTGGAAAAAACGCTAAAAAAACGCTAAAGCGCTGTAAAAAACTCCAGATTTCACGCTAACCGCTAAAAAGCATTTTTTCCCGTAATTGGCATTGAAAAAACGTCAGATTTGACGGGAAAAACGTCAAATTGGCAACAATGATGACAACAGTATTATCTATCATGCAGTTCTATATAAAATATAATTTTTATCAATTAAAATATTAATTTTTCAATTTCTAATTATTTTTCGTTATTAGTGTTAGATATAAGCTTTAAAATGAGATATCATTCATTAAATTTGATACGGTGGTATGGGAGATATTTGCAACCGACAAAAAAAGTACTTTAGAAATAATATATATGATGATGATGATGATGATTTGATGAAAGAAAATGATTTTATTTAGTTAATAAAACTCTTTGTCTTTATAACTTTTAATGGCTTTTGCTTGATAGCAGGTCTTCAAATTCCAGTGTTGAATTCTCTTTCCTACAAAGTCAGAGAGAAATAACGTTCACTTGTAGTTCTTGGAATTTAGGGTTATACTTGTCCTTACCGTTTCTCTTATGCAATATGGTGTGGCTCATAAGCACGTTAACTATCACGAGAGAAAAGAAAAGAACGCAATCAACGACAGTCAACAAGTTAAAGTAATTAAATTAGATGTTATTTTAAAATGCAATAAAGAAAAGAAAAATAAAATCAGTTGTCGTCAAGGAAAACAAATATTAAGATTATTAAGTTTAAATTTTTAAAATAAATAGGAAAACATTTATTTTCACACCAGGCATATGCATTAATTTGTTATTTACATTTCACATGTGTTTACAGTTTAATTAACTCTTCTTATTCATCATCTTATTTTGGTGTTATGTCGCTGTCTACTGCTTTAAGAGAAATGGAGTGAAGGGAGATGTACCATCGACTCCATATCACGTATGATCTATAACACAACATTAAAAGTCACAATGTAGCATGTGCGTTGAAATAAATATTTCACTTTTAAGTTTTAATTTTGGTCATTTGTTTTAAATATTCATTAAAAAGAAAACCTTTATTTAAATAAATTGGTTTCATTATTTAAAAGAGTTTTTAATGAATCTAGTTTACAAGTCTCAAGAGACTGTGTTTTGATGGAAAACCCAGACAAATTTTACATTCATAATTATACCATAAAATTTCTCTGTTATTGTGTATACGAGGTAAGGTTAGCCTCTTGAGACCCTGGATGCACATACAGTGAAAGAGCATAAGTCTCGGTACCCAATTTTATGAATTTTAAACAACAATTTGATTAAAAAATTTATGTTTTTTTGTTTATTTTATAAATTTATTTCTTTCGTATAGTAAAATAAAAAAATTTTTAAGGATTTTCACAAACCATAAGAAAAATGTGTTAAACTTTCTGGTGACTTCATACTTTTGCACCGTAAAAGTGTAGAAGAAGAACTCAAAGTTAATTTGAGAGTCAATGGCTGAATATACATATAAAACTGTTATACCCAATATTTAGTACGATATCCCTTAAGTCAAGGACTCCATTTAACCTATTTGGTATTGAGTATACCAGATTTGTTTAGCGGCTACTGTTGATATTTGCTACCATTTACTCATTAACAAGATTTAGCGGCTACATAAATTTTGGACATATACTACAAAAACAAATAAAATCAAATAAAAATAATTATCCACACAGCTTAAATAGAGACTACTCTCCAACATAATGACATACTGAAATTTATACTCTTACACATCTGTATTTGATAGAAGAAGCTTTTCACCATTTTAATTGGAGAATTCCAAAATTCTTTCTGATCGAATGCAATTGAGCTGTGTATGGATAAATTAGTCGGCCAGGTAGCTGGTAATTCAACAATTTAACACATAATTTGATAATAGAATCCAGTTGCAGTTTAGATGTAATAACTCTGTAATAACTTTAAAAATTCTCTCGATGCAATGTCATAAAATTTTAGTTTTACTTTTACACCACCTGTGTGAACACTTCAACTAATAAATTTATATTCCATGTTACTCATACGCTACGCATTCATTCAGTGATTCACTAAAATTAGTTCCAGATGCTTGTTATAATAACTTGTAATAAATGTAATAACATCAAGAGAAAAAAGAGGAGGAAAAAAAATTAAATTGAAAAGGAATACTTAGACAACACTTGTGAAAATTAATTGCAAAACCATGTTTTGAAAAATATTTTTATGCCGCATAACATAAAACCATCACAACATCAACTTACAGTAGAGAAAGAGAAATCTAGTGAAAAACAAAATATTTTAAATAGTTTTTCTTCTACTACTTTCCCTTCTTTTGCGTCACTTAATTCGCGTAATTTTCAGGCTGTCTGTGTAGCTTTATGTGAATAAAAACCCTATGCAATGCTAGTAAAAAGAAAAAAACTATCTTTTATCAAAAGCAGCGAAAGATGCAAAAAATTTAGAATTTTTTTAAAGAATTTGTTTTTCAATTTTGTTAATTTTTGTTCTAAACTTTCTTTATGATTTATGTATTTCAATTTTTTTTTTCAAACTTTCGAAACTTTTTTTTTGGAAATTTTTCATGAACATTACTTATTATGAGTTTTCTTACTTCCCACCTGATAGCTTTTTTGAATTTATAATTACACAACAGTAAAAAACTTTGACAGAAAGGTTGAACAAGTGGTTGCACAAGTGGTTGAACATGTGAAATCAAATAGGAAATATTTTCGTAAAATTTTCTTGTTTCTTAAAGCATTTTAAGTATATCGTGGATACCTGTGGCAGGTCTAAGTTTTTCATAACGTCGATTATTCTCTTCAGAATTTTTCATGCAGATTGTTATCATATTCCAGCCCTTACTTGAATTATACCAATCACTTTTTCTTAAATTAGAAATAGCAAATTTGGGGTCACCGTGGTCTAGTAGGTAGTGTGCTGGCTTATTAGTCGTAAAAGCCAGGCCACACATCAAAAAAAAAAAAAAATACAAGAAGTATTTTTTCGGCGATTTCTTCTCAGTTTCTCAAAAAATCTGTCGTTCGGAGTCGGCTTTAAACTGTAGGTCCCGCCTCTTATGTATAAAATTAACACACACAACATAAGTGGTGTGAGAAACTGCGGGCTTCTTGGGGACGATTGCCTGTAGACTGTCTAATGGTGAAGATATAGCACTGGCCATTTTAAAGTCACCTAGCAGCAACTCGTTTCCTTGCCGTTCGCATCTTCCCCCTTTCCACCTTTCCTAAAAAACCTGCACAATGCCCTGCATGAGTAGGGGCCATCCCCTGAGTGCTGGTTTCATAAAAAAAAAAAAAACTTATTAAAACAAATCATTAATTTTTCGGCACAATAAGCTTCGGATCATCGCCCTGTAATGATTCTTCCGGACAACAGATCAATGGTATTGGTTGCCGTAAGAAGACTCTTGGATTCTACATTGACCTGGAAATGGGCATAGTCTGTGAAGATTACGAACAAACATAATTGGTCATTACAAGCCTTAAGTCATGATTACGACCTTGCTTCCACACCATTTACATATATTGGGTGTTTAAAGTCGACTCCGAACACAGATTTTTCATAAACTTTTCATGGAAATTTTATTTACTCTCAGAATTTTTGCCAGAAATTTGCAGAGAGAAAATCGCCGACTACGGAAACTTCAGTGAAGATTATTTTGTTAAAAAAAAATTGTACTTTCTTCTATTTGCCGATGACCCAAGGAAAAAATTGCCGATTTAATGCGTGGTCAGCTGGTTTTAAGTCTTGGGTTAGCTGGATCTTTGAAGCTTTTAAATGCGAACGATGACTATTTTTGGATCTTCTTCAACACTTCTGCTCACATCTGTTGTATTTTTGGTTGAACGACGACTACATTGACAAATTCTATTTCTGTTTCTTTAAATTTTTTAACAATTGGATTGATGTTAAAGCATTTACTCCATTGAATTTTGTTCTAAATTTCTTATTTACTACTTAAAACTTTTGTCGTTTTCAAAAAATGTTTCCTAATAAAAGCATATTGTTCCTTCGTGTAACGCTCGTATTGACTAACCCGAAGGTATTTATTATAAAAAAATAAATCTTACAATTAAAATTATAAGTAGAAATAGCAGTTCTCTACTTTGGACACCCTTTATTTTTAGCTTAAAATTTTGAAAACTTGTTTCCATTTTATGGAGTAAAAAAAGAGTCAATGAGATTCGTGTTGAGTTTTTCAATTCTAGCAACATCATAATCTATTGTCATTGCATTTTTAGAGTTTGTAACAATGAAAATGCCTGTACAAGCAAAAAAAAAATTCCAACGAACGAAGAACTTTTTGAGAAAGAATAAGGAAACTTTAATATTAAGAGCCGATAAGGGGAATGTTACTGTCGCAATGGAGAGAAAAGATTATGAGAATAAGATGAGCAGTATTGTAAACGATATAATGTCGTATAGAAGAATGAGAAAGGACCCAACATCTAATCTACAAGCGAAAAATAATAGCCTAGTGGATGAATTATTTTCATGTAAATCCATATCTGAAACAGAACGCAGGAGATTAAAGAATGACGTGGCATCTGCACCTAGAATTTATGGACTACCTAAGATACATAAGGATGACTGTCCTTTGCGTCCAATTTGCTCGTCAGTTAACTCACCATCAAATGAACTATGTAGATTCTTGGCTGCGATTTTGAGAAAACTTACGCAGAATTCAAATTTCAATGTTAGAGATGCTGTACAATTTAAGAATAAGATCAACAATAGTACAATAGACAGTGATGAGATAATGGTTTCATTCGATGTGGTATCGCTTTTTCCAAACATTCCGGTGGATTATGCAATGAAATTGATAGAAAGAAGATGGGATGAAATATCGGAACATACTAGCATACCAAGAGATCTATTTCTGAGAATTCTGAAATTTTGTATTAAGGATAATCGATATTTTAAATATAAAGAAAAATTTTACTTCCAATGTAAAGGGTTACCAATGGGTTCTCCGGCGTCTCCTATTGTAGCTGACATTGTGATGGAAGAATTGCTTAAAAACTGCTTGGAAAATATGGAAGATAAACCTAGGTTTTTGACAAAATATGTAGACGACCTATTTGGGATAGTCAAAAAATGTACAATAAATTCAATTCTGACTAAGCTCAATGGCTTTAACCAACATTTAAAATTTACCATCGAAGAGGAGAAAAATGGAAAATTACCCTACCTAGATGCTTTACTCATAAGGGAGAATGGTAAAATTAAAACGAACTGGTATCAAAGACCTACATCATCTGGTAGATTGATAAACTTTTATTCAAGCCATCCAAGACATATTACCATCAATACGGCCAGGAACTTTATAAAGAGAGTTTTCTCTATTAGTGACGACATGTTCCATTTGGAGAACAGCCAAAAAGTTACTGATATTTTGATAAAGAATAACTTCCCATTGGGGCTCATCCAAAGGCTGATTAAACAATTTGAACATGATAGTAACGGAATTAAGGAAAAACAAAATGTTACCAAAACATATAAATCGGTAATATATGTTCCCGGTTTTTCAGAGAGAATGGTTGAATCGAATATTTTTGATAAAAATAAAATTCAGATTGCTCAAACTTCGAATAATACACTTCGACAAGTATTTACCGATACAAAATCAAAACTTGGAGTAATGGAAAAACATAATGTAATTTACAAAATAAACTGTTTGGGGGATGGTAACACTAAATGTAATATGTCGTATGTTGGTACGACAAAGAATAAATTAAAGACAAGATTAGCTGGACATAGATCGGATTTTAAAAATAGAAAGAACGTAAATAACCAAAAAACAGCACTTACGACCCACTGTGCGGAGATGAGTCATACACCAGATTTGGAAAAAGTTAAAGTATTGCACAGGGAGAACAGATATAACAAACGGTTCATTTTGGAGATGCTTCATATAATGAACACACCGAGAGAAGAGAGAATGAATTACAAATCAGACACGGAAAACTGCGCGCGAAGCTATAGACATATAATAAATAAGAAAATTAATAAATAAGAATCAGTGCAATATTAGATGTGATAGCGAGCAGTGATAATGTTTATATTTTAGATATTGCTACTCTCTTTTTGTAAGCCAGATTTTGTTGTTGCTTAAATTTGTGTTTATGTTAATTTCGGTGTACATTTTTATTTGACTACATTTTCATATATTTACATTACAATTTTTGTTGTAACATATGATTATTATTATTTTGAATAGTTGTTTTTGTAATATTGGTGAGGGGAGAAATGTTATTCCTTTTATAAAAGAAATTGTATGACAAGATATTTTATCTGTTTATATTGTTAATTTTATTTATAGTGAATCCTGAAGATGATAT